>QXCR01000079.1:0-138079 GCA_004380135.1 Stemphylium vesicarium
CGGCCAACTGAACGACGCTGGCGATGGCTCCTAGCTCCGCCATAATCGAGGCCGTGATCTGGTATCCTGTAACGGGAAATCCTCGGGCGTACTGAGGGGAGAATGCGTCACTTTCCCAGGGATTTCCCGTTACAGGATACCAGATCACGGCCTCGATTATGGCGGAGCTAGGAGCCATCGCCAGCGTCGTTCAGTTGGCCGACATAGCCTTGCGCACTAGCGGCGAAGTTTGCAAGTTTCTGGGCGCGTACAAGAGCACTGACCGAGATGTAAAGGTGTTGCGCGACGGGAAGTTTTATCCGATATTACACTCTAAGATCGTACCGACGATACCAGTCCTACGCGACGTCGAGTCAAATGTACAAAACCTGCGGAGATACGTCATTCAGTTTCGAAAGTCCAAGAACGCGATAGATGAGTTCGAGAACCTTTCTGAGACTATCATCGGCGCGCTGCAAGGATATGACGATGATATGCTAGCTGCCAAACGATTGCTGCCCGACAAGCCGATGGAAAAATTCAAAGAAAAGGTGCATTGGGTTCTCAAGAAGCGCGAGGCGCAAGAGCTCGTGGAGCGGGTGGCGCATCGCAACTCGAGCCTGGCAACCGCCCTCGAGATTACCGGAAAGCAAGTCGCGTTCTGTTTTCCACAATCATTACTGACCATTTGAAGACTACATAGTTTGCGCATACGACAAGACACCCAAAGAATCCTTCAAAGTCAGACCGCTTCCAATGCCTCTGCATCGAAAAGATTCGATACACTGGATTCAAGCATACGCGCACAGGACCACATGCATGCTCAGATGCTGAGCCAGTCTCGTACGATTAGTAGAGAAATCCGGGTTTATGCACTTCATCCAGCGACGAACACAACACCGTCATGCGCGGTATCTCCCAGCAGTCAACCCTCTTGAGAAAAGAATTCGAGCAGATCGAACAACACAACACGCACCTCTGTCAGAGTCTAGACGAGTCTAAGAACACATTACAAGATTTTCAGTCAACTACCGTCTCGGGGTTCCAGGGGTTTCAGCAATCCGCAAATGACATAGCTCTCGATATCAAAGAAATCCGGACACAAACTACGTTCACTGCCTCTAGTGTAGATATGATGGCCAGGGTATTTAGGGAAGAGTTTCGCACAACACTGAGGCCTGTCATCGAGCAAACTTCTATTGTGATGGGTCAGCGACTGGAGAGCAAACTAGAAAACAGGGAGACGATGGTTGCGAATGTATGTATGGACCTTGGCCGCGGCAGCTCTAGGGCGGCTGATGTCACCGACACCGACAATACCACACGAATCGTGGGAAATTCTCGAGAAGTGAAGGCCGCGTGCCTTTAGAAGCTGATTTCACAGCATTACGTGATCAAAACCTATTCCGACTCCTGGGTGAAGAATTGGAGGATTGGTACTCTATACGTCGAGGTCGTGCGCACAAATCGTCGTCTGGGTGGTTCTGCTCAGTGTGATTCGTCTTGGTCAATATGTATACGCTTCCTACCAAAATACGTCACAATGCTTCCCGGTGTTTCTGTCTATTACAGCACGACTCCTACAGAAAATGGATTTTATCAAATGGCTCCAATGATAAAGCCATCTCCTACCGTTCAGGACGACTATCCAATATACGACATAATCGCAGATGGGAATGTTGACTTGGTCTGAGGGATGCTTGAAACGGGAATGGGTAGTATTGACATGCGCACGGAATCTGGCAGAACTTTGCTCCACGTAAGTAAACTTTCATATCAATCGTCTCGTACATACAAACACACCTGGGCAGTGACTGTTCGTATGACGTGTCGGCGCCATGTAGTCATCATGAAATTGCGATAAGCCGTTCGTTGGAGACTGAAAGTACTGACTGATCTTATGTAACCACGTGACCAGGGTCACATGATTTGCTATTGTAGCAGGCACTTACCTCTGAGCCGGAAGCTCCGGAAACAGAGAACACACACGACAACAGATAGCAATACAATCTTTGATCCGCAGCCTCCACCCGACACTGCTCACGCAGTTACATCTTACTTTAGCATGCTGTCAAGACTGGTAGCATGTGCAAATTCCTTGTTTCCCAAGGCCTCGCCTGGGATATGCCGGATTGGTAAGTATTCCTGGCATACTACCATGGGTCTCTATGGGATGCTCACTAATTATAGCTATGACTTCACATCTCAACAAGAAGCGATCGTTTACCTGTTCCAGAACCCACCCAGTTGGATAGGGAGGCAAACGAATATCCTGAACATCTGCAATACCTCTCAAGATAGCATCTGGGGTTATAATCTTTTCGTTGAACCCGCCTACAAAGTATTCACGACCGACGGACCCTTCAACTGAGTGACTTATATCTATGGGTCAAGGCATGTGGGAACTCGTTCCAGTGTATCGAAGACGCATTTTGGTTGGATGCTGCTTTCAAGGTTACATTGAATATTTTGGATCGTTATGGTGTACTTTTCGATTTGTTCGAGGACATCATCCGCCCCAATTCAAGGTACATTCTTTTTGAGTTGGAAGAAGGACTGGATGGTCCAATTACTATGCCACCACTCCTATCGGTCTTAATGGCTTTGGAAGAATGGAGAAATCGCGCTCAAAGTGGCTCAATGTCCTCAGGCGTCACCATCGAGAGTAATCATGAGCAGCCGGGACTGGTTGAACCCCCGATCAAGACAACGGGAGAGATCATTGCGCAATTCGTAGAAGGGGATGACATCTTTTGGCAACCGTCCCCAATGTTTGAAGTGGGGGAAGAGATTGAAGAAGATATGGAGCGAATTTGGTGGAAGATTGCACGCTCGGAAGGGTTCGAAATGGAGTGGAAGGAGGGACTCAGACATTGCGGCCTAGAGCCTGATCATGTCTACTGGGAAGGCGAAAGACGTAACAAAGAAGAAGCCAGATTTCTGAGAACCAAGAGATCTGGATGTGACGAGAGCGTTCTCAGGCTTCCATCAGTTGAAGGTCTTCGACTTCGTCGTCCCAGCTGTGTCATATCAGCGGGAGAATAGCTCAGCCAAAGAGGTTGCAACGCGCACGTCGACACAATATCCTGGCAATAGATGCAAAGGAAAGCACATGACTGCAGGATCAGAGCAACCTCTTCAAAAATTTGGCTCATTCTGAGACAAGTATAATATGGTGACGATCCCAGTATAGCATCACGACTAATGTCGAGTTCCCCTCAGCATACCGTAATTGGCTTGATGAGGAGTCATTCAATTGCTAAAATCGGTATTACGCATCAAGAATCATTTGAACAGGGTCAAGCAGCGATCTTGATGACAGCCCGTCCAGCAAGCTTCCCGGCATCCATATCCGCGCAGAACCGATCGATATCTTCCAATCCGCCATGTGTCAAAATTGGATGTACCAGTCCTCGTGCCGTGAAGTCAAGCGCCTGAGAAACACGTTAGCCAATACCCCCAAAAAACCACTTCAACGGCATGAAACATACCTCCTCAACATCCTTTAGCGTACCGACTACACTACCGACGATATTCAACTTCTTCAAACACATCAAGATGGGCGAGGCACCCGCGACGATAGTCGGATCCTTTGGCAGCCCCACGCAGACCATGGTGCCGTTCGGCCTGAGCAGATGAGGCGCTTGTTCGTATCCCGCCTTAGTTGCAGAAAAGACGATAACGCCGTGAGCGCCATATGTTGTGATCTTCATAATCTCCGACGCAATATCAGAGCACGTGGTGAAGTCGATGAACTTCTCAGCGCCCAGCTTGAGGCACAAATCGCGTTTCTCGTCGCCGCCGTCGACGGCAATGACGCGCATGCCCATGTGCTTGGCGTATTGCACACCAAAGTGGCCGAGGCCGCCGCCTGCACCCGGAATGACGATCCATTGTCCAGGAAGCACTTTGCTTCTTTTGCAGGCGGTGTAGGCTGTGACGCCACCGCACATGATGGGGCCAGCTTCTTCATCTTTGACGCCGTCGGGGAGCTTGGTCGCGTACCGCGCATCTGTCAAACAGTATTCTTGGAACGTGCCGGCGATTGTGAAGCCGCTGTTGAGTTGCTTGGGGCAGGCGCATTCGTCTTGGCCGTTTGTGCAGAACTCGCATTTGCGGCAGACGGACGCGATCCACTTGACACCTGCGCGATTGCCAACCTGCCATAGGTCCTGAACGTTTGAGCCGACTGCTACTACGTTGCCGGCCCCTTCGTGGCCTGCGATGCCGTTGGTGCAGTCGGCCATCCTGAAGGACCATTCATCGTGAAGCAGAGATTTGTCCGAGGCGCAGAGACCGCTGTAGTTGATCTTGACAAGGATTTGATCTGGCGAGGGTTCTGGGACCGCAATTTCCTTGATGGCGATGGTGGCACTGTCGCCAGAGCCTTGCTTGATGGCCGCTTTCTGGGTCTTAGGTAGCTCCATCGTGGGAACACTGCAGCTATGGGAAAAGAAGATGTACAAAGAGAAGAGTTGTTTTGGATAGGAGAGACTGGGGGTAAGTAAGTTGATTCTGTTAAGCTAAAACATCTCCCACTATCCAGGCTGCTGATCTTTATAGCGATTGCTATGGTGGCCTTGCATAACCCATGTGCGGGGTTCGCTACGCATGCCTCATGCGTAGCTTTTCATGAGAAAGCACTAGTGCTATGTTCGTACAAAGTTTAGAGGCACTAATGCTTTGATAGGACGGACGATCATCAGAGCCTCCGTTTGGAGCGAGTGCGTCTTGCCGTGAGCAGCGGCCGAGAGACTCGTGATCACGCGGCACCGTAATCCGGGAGGGTGGTTCGGATGCAGCACGCTTGTTTGGGAGTACGTGAACATCATCTTCAGCAGTCAGGATCCGAGGTTGAGAGGCCGTGACTGATGCAGTGGACTACCAAGATCCCAATGTCAAACGCGGGGTTATTGCACGTGATGGTTCGGCGATGGTTCGGCTAAGGCAACGTGTGCATCGGATGTGTTATGCTCACCAACTTGGCTGGCGAGGTTGGGTACCTTGGCGCCACATATGACTAGACAAATGTCTTGTGTATGCACTTCTCGATTTTCGTCCTTAATTGTATTTGCACCGGTGGTAATAACGAGGGGTTGAACCTCAGCTCTCATCTCGAAGAGCGTATCGTAATCGTACAGCTTTCTTTCAAGCGCATGCCGAATTCTGCACACCATCCGATGCAGTTTTCCCGGTCTCCCGAAACGCCACGCTAAATTCCACGATGTCTATCATCTACCATGCAGTGATATCGTCGACCTCGGCCTCACCGAACGTGCTGGTCTTGGTTGCAGTCATTCCAGAGTCAGCATTGGCTGTATCCAGAGGAGCTCTGTTCATGATCCCCGGAAGCTCAACATTCATAAACTTAAGCAGATGCGTATTCACTTGCTCGAACTCTAGCAGGAAAGCGTCGTGACCATCGGGGGAGTCGATGGTCTTCAGCGTAGCATTCGGGATGTAGGCAGCTAGCTCTTGTTGTTCTGCGAAAGTGAAAAGGCCGTCTGACTGTATGCCGAGGACAAGAGTGGGCTGCTCGATCAACGAAAGCGCATGGTGAAGGGCCGATACCGGATCCAAAGTCTCAGGAGATTCTCCCTCGGGGTAGCGATAGCGGGAAACGTCGTGCGTATCTAATTTCCTAGTGATTGCGATGTAACAGTTGGCATCGAAACGCTTGATGAACTTATCGCCCTGGTAGCGGAGGTAAGACTGTGCCGAGAAGTAGTGCGGCGCGAGAGGTTTAGAGGAGCGGGGGAATTGGCTGTTGCTACTTGTGGAGCCTGTCCTTTGGAGGGGCGGCGTGGAGGAGTTCGATGCATCGTGAAATTCGAGATCGGCATGTGATTGCGTAGACCCTTGTATGCCAGTGCTGCTGTTTGTTCTCGACATGAGGCGCGGCGATCCAGCATTCTTGTGTCCATGGTTGTGAATCGCCCAGTGCTCGTGCGAGGGGTTTGATGGGGTAGTCGGTCGCGGTACAGTATTGATACTCTGTTTCTTGGAAAGATCAGGGGTGTTACGTCCAAACCTTGACTCGAACGAGTCGCGACTTCGATATGTCAACAAGGCAGACATGCGCGCCGCACCAAGGCCAGTAGATGGTGGGTCTTCGTACGAGTAGTAGCCATCGTCGTACTTGGGGTCGCTGTAGATGCTTTGTCGTTGCGCCTCACCCCAGCTGATGCCCCAAGCACTATAGCGAGCGGACGTGGCAATCGGTATGATAGTCTTGACATAGTCTTTTCCAAAGTAGGCAAACTCAAGGACAAGCATGCCGCCCATGGAGCCTCCAATTACTGCAGCGATCTGCTTCACGCCGAGGTCGTCTAAGAGGAGCTTGAAGATACTGTTCTAGTTAGCAACGTCTAAGTATAGTCATACTGATCTGTACAACTCACTTGACATCATCCCTCACCGTTGTCAACGGGAACTCGGGTCCGTACGGGCCAAGCGACGCATCGCCATCCTTTGCTGTGACAGGGCTAGCGCTTCCATATGGGCTTCCCAGACTATTCATGCACACTACGAAGAATCGTGAGATGTCGAATGCTTTCCCAGGTCCTCCTAGTAACGGTCCCCACCAATCTCCGACGTCAGCGCTGCCCGTCAGCGCGTGACAGATTACCATGGCATTGTCCCCGCCGGGAGCTAGTGTACCGTAGGTTTTGTATGCAACGCTGACATTCTGTAGCACGACGCCGGATTCGAGGGTGACTTCGGGTATTATGGCGATGGTTTGGTCGGGAATGAGTTTGGAGTAAGGATTCTCGGGTTGCGACGACACTGTCCCTATTCAGATGTCAGTTGCGATAGTATTGGTGAGTTTCGATAGCAATGACTCCGTGTTGATCTATTGTCTCTGCTCGAAGTAGATGCCTAAAGCAGAAGATATCTGCCCTGTTTGCTTGTACTGCCCCGACTCGTTCCATGCTTCCGTCACACAATAAAATCTTGGGCGCAGAATGTTTGCGACAAGCGAAATAAGTTTGGAGACGACTTACTGTATTTCCTGGACCCATTGGCGGCTTGGTTGCTTGCTCCTGACGAAGCCATATCTATGGTGCTTTCAAGTCGTAGATGAGTGAGTGTAGAGCCTGTAAGGCAGGTGGGGGCGTCCAGATCACATTGCGGGGAGTCATTCTTCTGGTGTTGATGCTCGCAATCGGCCGCTAGACGAGGGATTTGACGTCTTGGCGATGACGTGCTTCCTCCGATTCGCTAATGACCCAGGGGCCCCAGGTCCACTTGACTCCGACACCAAACGTCCCCAACCCCAGTCCGCCCCTACAAACTGTGGCGTTGGATTCTCGTGTTCTATCTGCCACGGCTTGTTAACTTCTCTGGGTCGTCACCAATCTTGATCCCGCTGGCTCCATTGGCGTGTAGGACGCCATCACACCGACAAAGCGTCTGTATCACGACCAATCCTCAAGACGTCGCCATTAGACCGGACTTATGTGATGTTTGCTGCAGCGACACTTGCCCTGCGTCCCCACTTGGTTCTGGGCTTTTGCTAGATTAGGCTGCGCCAGTCACCTCATGGAAAGACTATACCATTTTCTCACGAACAAGATGGTAAGGTCACAAATTGCATCCGCTGAAGCACTTGCCGGTCTATCACACTTGAGCAGAGTCGGCAAGATCCGTGAGCAAATGGTACGATCGTGATTAACTGTCTCACGCGTTACGAGGATTGACTTCGCTTCCGTGCGTTAGATGCAAACCTCAAGGCAACGCCGACAATGTCACAGTACTTTTTCCGAGATGGGCTAGGTGAGTCATGTTACTCGTACGTCTCAGAAGCTTAAAAGAGAATATGTTCACGCCATTAACACGGTCATGTCATGCGATTCGAAAAGAACGGCTTCCGTTTCCACAACATGGAAACCCCTTCACATGGGTCTTGGGACACAGCTCATGCTATTTCCAATTTACCGAATGTCGGCCAACGTCTTTCTACTTCGAACACCCGCTCAACAGACACCGGAGAGACCAAGAAGTTTGCGCGTTCTAGTCCACCGTTGCGTTTACACTGCCTTAGTTCAAACCACCAAAGCGAAACCATGTCAACCGCATTCGACATAATGGCAACATCGGAGGATTCATCCAGATTTAGCCTACCGCCTCTTAGAGATTCCATCTGGAACGACTCAAGTCATACTGGGTTCATGCCACCAGCAACAGCAGGATATTCGCGCTGTAACACGATGTATCTGGAACCAAATGCGCCTATTACCCACACTCGAGCTCACAATCAGAAGGTGGAGTCCGAAGATTTAGTCAGTGGGGCGTGGCTAGGCGGGCAAACTCATGGCGGCGCTGCCAGACCCAAACGAAGCCGAATTGCACTCGTCCAAGAGGAGGAAATGAATAACTTCCGCGAAGATCGGGCAGGTACCCCTCATATCAGCGAGCTTCTAGTTGAAGACGACATGGTCGAGATTTTGAGTGCTGAAGAGCTGGGCATGGAGCATGCGTTTCATGCAGTGGCGGAAGCCAGGCATCAGAATGAGGCTATGCTCAGCTCAAATCTTCGATGTCAGGGGACTTTTAGAGGTCTCTGATTATCTGTCGTAGGCCTGAATACAACCGGCATATAGATATAGATTTGTTTTACATCCGTAATAGACGAGGGCATTACGCTTTTTCCTGGCATTGCATCGATCTCAAGTCGAAGCTCTCTCTTAAGGACAATTGTTCAGCTTGACTCGGGCACCAGTATCGGATGGTGTTCATGTACAGAGCTCTGTGGTTTCCGTTATGTGTAAATGATTTTTGGAGCATATGCGTTTGCTATTCTGACTTCCTCCCGAGGCCAAAAGAGATGTCAAACCGGGGTGTGGAGCACACACATTGCGCTAATGCGCCACATGTGGCTGGTATCAGACTAGCTTCTTCCCAGCTCCTACGCGCGTGCGATCCTCATAGCACCAACAATCGTAACTGAAATGCGATGCGAAGGGTAGTAGTAACAGGCTTGGGGCTTGTCACGCCTCTCGGACTAGGTAACGCGTCTCGCGACGACTTCCAGTCTGCGTCTGCTGACATTCCAGGTGTTCGCCAAACATGGAGGCGTCTGATTGACGGACATTGCGGCATCACTTCCATCAAAGACCGGAGCCCTGAATTCGCTTTGCTTCCAAGTCAGGTCGCTGGAATCGTTCCTGAGGGAACCAAAAATGACGCGAAATGGGATCCAAAAGAGCATTTGAGCCCTACTGTATGCGCCGCACAGACTTTCAAACACCCACCGCACGATCACTAATATGGAGGCAGGACGAACGTCGCATGGCACGTTTTGCTCAATATGCAATGGTCGCATCTGATGAAGCTTTGAAAGATGCTGGATGGTGTCCGAAGGAAGAGGCGGACCTTGAGGCTACCGTATGAACTTCAACGTGCTCGCGCGCATTCTTGCTCACATCATCCCAGGGCGTCTACATGGGCTCCGGTATCGGTAGCTTGGATGATGTCTACGACACCACAGTTGCGTATGAGAAAGGTGTACGTTAGAAGAGGTCTCTGAACAGATACCGATCTGACATTCGTAGGGCTACCGGAAGGTCTCGCCACTCTTTGTACCACGGTTGTTAATCAACCTCGCTGCAGGGCACATCTCCATGCGCTACGGCTTCAAGGTAGCCACATTTTTCTGATTGTGTCGTCCACATACTAATGTCATAAGGGACCGAATCATGCAGCGACGACAGCATGTACTACTGGTGCGCACAGCATCGGGGACGCGTCTCGGCTGATCCAATTTGGCGATGCAAACGTGATGATTGCTGGCGGGGCCGAATCATGTATTCACCCTCTCGCTATCTCAGGTTTCGCCAGAGCCAGAAGCCTGGCGACCAAATTCAACGATCGTCCCACCGAAGCTAGTCGGCCATTCGATAGGCAACGAGACGGCTTCGTCATTGGTGAAGGAGCTGGTGTCGTGATTCTCGAGGTAAGTGCTTTGAGCCCGGTCACGTACATAGCTAACGAGCATAGGAGCTCGAGCATGCAAAGAGGAGAGGTGCACGGATATACGCTGAAATCGCTGGCTACGGACTGTCTAGCGATGCGCACCATATGACGGCGCCCCGAGAGGATGGTCAAGGTCCACGACTCGCCATGAAGCACGCCCTACGACACGCTTGTATCAAGCCTAGTGCTGTCGACTATGTCAATGCCCACGCCACAAGCACCCCGTTGGGAGACGCAGCGGAGAATAGGGCCATCAAAGAGCTTTTGCTCGGAGAAGAAGGGAAGAGCAAGGCATCTGAGGTCAATATCAGCAGTACAAAGGGCGCGATTGGCCACCTTCTCGGCGCTGCAGGGAGCGTGGAAGCCATCTTCGCTGTGCTGGGGATGCATCATGTGAGTCAACCCTATTTATGATGGATCTGATGACTGCCATACTAACAACTAGCAGAACACTCTTCCGCCGACTCTCAACCTAGCAAATCCAGGCGACCCAGCTGATGACTTTGACTGCAATTATGTCGCTAACGCGGCCCAGAGACACGATGTTAAAGTTGCGCTCTCAAACAGCTTTGGGTTTGGTGGCACCAACGCTTCACTGTGCTTCCGCAAGATATAGCTCTGACATAGTGTCACAAAATGATGTTTTCGAAAATATCAGCATGCCGGCGGCTGACTACGTCCGATTTGCGGTAATTAGTGCATCATAATGCTAATTACCCCGCTGAACTTCGCGATAACAGCTACGAGCCCCACCTTGCGCAGTTGCATCCCACGGTGCGTCGGCAGGTGCCGCGACTGTTATTCATTCTTTGTCGTCCAAACTTTCAATCCTTCTTTTCGCTTTGATCATCTTTCTTGTTCATGGTATATCGCTTGTTGCATCGCTCTGAACGCGCAGATGGTTGAGATGACTTCACGACCCTCGTCGAACGCGGGCATCGACCCGGAGAACAAGCCTTCCTTCTTTCGCAATGCATCGAACAAGGCTTCTACGTACCACGCAGGGATACCGTATCTCAGGAAGCTGCCTTTTCCGGTTATCGCGATAATCACTACTCTTGTCTCTGTCAATTTACTGGTGTGGGCCGCAGTTGGGGTCGTTCTGGTACGTGGGCATGGCATACATTAGAAAATACTGACGGGTGCTGACATTTGGCAGCACTGGCACACGCCCCTCATCTCCACAGCGGTACTTTCATACACTTTGGGCCTACGTCATGCCCTGGACGCAGATCATATCTCGGCTATCGATCTCATGACTCGTCGCCTCATCGCAGCAGGCCAACGCCCAGTCACCGTCGGGATGTTCTTTAGTCTCGGTCATTCTACTATTGTGATAATTACCTCTCTAGTAGTTGCGGGCACTGCAGCCGCTGTATCAGACAAGTTCGACAACTTCGAGCGCATTGGTGGCATCATCGGGACTTCCGTGTCAGCTGCTTTCCTGTTGCTGCTCGGCATCATGAATATCTACATCTTGTACAAGCTCATTGTGCAGATGCGAAAGATGATTGCAAGTGATCCCGGATCCGAACATGAGGAGTTTAGAATCCAGGGCGGCGGATGCCTGTTTCCAGTCTTGCAGAAGCTTTTCAAGCTGGTTGACAGACCTTGGAAGATGTACCCTCTCGGCGTGCTTTTCGGCCTGGGCTTCGACACATCTTCCGAGATCGCGATTCTGGGAATTAGTTCGATCCAAGCTACGAAGGGAACGTCAATATGGTTGATCTTAATCTTCCCACTCTTGTTCACGGCCGGCATGTGCCTTCTCGATACGACCGACGGTGCGCTGATGATGACCCTGTATACAAGCACCCAGCTCGCGCGCGATCCGATTGCGATATGCTACTACAGCATCGTGCTGACCGTAATCACCGTTATTGTCGCAACGATCATCGGAACAGTGCAGTTCCTTAATCTCGTTCTCAACGTCGCTGAGCCGGAAGGGAAGTTCTGGGAAGGCGTTGAGAAGTTAGGCGATGCATGGGACATCGTTGGTATGTGTCATAACCTCTACATATGATGAGCATAGCACTGACTGGGTGTAGGTGGGGCGATATGCGGCACCTTCATCGTCTTTGGTGGTCTCAGTGTTCTGTTGTACAAGCCCTGGAGACGGCGCATCGACAACAAGAGAGCGAGCAACGCGCACTTTGAGCCACTGTCGCAAGACCAGGAGACTCCAGAGCCGAATAGGGAGGAGCTTCGCTACGCGCCTGGACAGGATGATGTCTACACCAAAGACGTGGACGTCAACGTAGAGCCCGTCGAGGCCACTGATGTTGCAGGCCCTGCGCACCGATAAGCACCACGAATGCGAAAGCATCAGCAACAACAAGAGCGAGGAGGCCGAAGGAGTCTGTACGAGTGGTGCAAGTCATGGCTATATTGTGATCGAGATAACGTTGTTGTATCGATGCTATCCCGCCCAATATAATTCCCAGACCAAGACCCAGCCCCACGCCGCCCAACATTGTATTGTATACGACCAAAGAACACGAAGGCCCTTTCCCGATGCCAAACGCCTCACCCCAGACTCCCATTGTGTATTCGCTCCGATCACACCATTGACCGTTGATGTTGTTCAGTGTCACTTGTCGTCGAACTGTGACCCCATGCCGAGCATGTCGAGGTGTTGGGTGGCAGGGCCTTGCTGAGGTGCGACGAGAGGCTGCGGTGTATGAGAGGCGGCTGTGCACCTCTTTACAGGCTGGCCGCTTGAGTTGTAGGTGCAGGAGCAGTTCGGCATGACACTTCAAGGGAAGTCAGAATACTGGAAAAACTTCGGGGAGAAAGTGCAGGCAGAGGAGACATACGAGGCTAGGCCGTCTGCTTGAGGAGAGGTAGCGGACGACTACTGACTGTTAATTCGAGTCCATGCAGATAGAGGGGGTGGAAACGCTGACCTGTGTGTCCTCGATGACGGGCATGTTGTGTGTTCGGTCGCAGTACCAGGATTTGTGGTAATGTCGGCGTATGGGATGACAGTGAAGAGAGAATCGAACATAGGTGCGCCATCTTTTTATAAAGATGTTTTCCGTTGAAGGACTCTTACAACAAGTTGAAAGCGTTGACAATGATATGAAGGCTTCCGCGAGTTGCACCGAGATTGTGCCGCGAAGACTATCCACGGCTGCTGCACCCAGAACACCAGATAACAGGGGCGCGATGCGTCTATAGTGATTTTGATTCGTCCATAAGACGAAACAGAGCATGGGGAGTAGACGCGAGGCGCAAGAGCATGTAGTGCCGCATGAGCTAGCGTGGTAATTTGGCCACAGCCAGATTATCGACACGTTAGGGACCCGAGGGCTTGGGCAGGATGCATGGATACCCTTTGTGGATCAACTTGACTGTCCCGCCGAACGCTTTCTAGACTCGTGCTGGCTGCCCGCAAACATCCAAAAAGGGCTGCATGTTTCAGTCTAGTCCCGCCGTTAAGAAGCAGAGCTTAGCGAGCATGTCCCGATGGATCGTGTTCATGTACCTGTACGAGTCCAAAGGCTGCTGTCATGCTGCATCGCACTTCGACGATGGCCATCCAGGCGCTCCAGACGTGAGCATGCCCACGAGGCAGAGGCGAGTGCTAAGCCGCTGGTCTTGTGACGCACTGCAACGATTTACTTTCGTTTGTCAAGACGACAGACAGTCGCAACGATTGAGTCCTGCTGCTGTGTTCGCCGGCGGCCGGCTCCTCCGTTGCGGGATCCGGGCAGCGTAGAACGACAAGCCCATGCTGTTAACAAGGCAGGCACATGGGCAGCCATGCGGGTCCCAGGTCCCTCGACAGCGAAACCACATTGACGGACCCCGCTAGGCCCCTGACAGCCAATCGACCAAGGTTGCATGACGACCGGCCAGAAACCTCCCACAAATCAGGAACCGGGCGCCGGCGGAGCGAGGTTGAAGGGCACGTCAGCAACGGTACCCACCTTGCGGGTTCAACTCTTGTACCGGACGGCCGACGACGCCCATGTACAGGTGCTGCGACGGACGGCACACACGATGAGGTCCGGCAACGCACACTAACGCCAATGGGACGCAAAGGGCCGCGGTCTGTGGCTTACCCTCACCCGGGGGCACTGCTGGCTTGCCAGAACTGGCCTTGGCTTGTCGGCGAAACAAATGGAATGAGACTGTGCTTTCCAGGAAGCAAAACGCCCTGACTACTTGACCGTCCGGGAGCGACGGGTCTTTCGGCCTGTTTCAAGGTAGCCCCTTCGCCACCAGAGCCTCCTACCTCCATGCCGCCCCACCTTGGGGCCACAAAGACTCCCGCGCAGCTCCCCCAGAATCTCGGTACGCCTAGTAGTCCAGCGTCTCTTCTGACGTTCAGGCAACCTACGCCAGCCAACTGGCCAAGTTGCGTGCAATCTGCTGTTTACCCACGACTTTGATACCGCTTGTCCTCTCTTGCACATTGATAGAACATGTAGGGTAGTGAGGTAGTAAATCTGGCATGTGGTCTGCTCGCCTTCTTCTCTGTATCTTATTTTGCCTTCGGTTCGCACGCATGCACGACAAGATGAGATGAAGAAAGTGGTAGTCACGGGTGATACGTCACAGGTGGTGCGGCGCCAGGTACGAACGACCTCGGGATGTGGTGTGGCTGGAAACGGTTAGACTTGGATGGATACTCACCGCTACCCGACACTCGCCACGAGTTGCACGCTTATTATCTTGCTTTTTGCGCCCCTGATTTTCAGGCAACGGCCTGAGAATGTCCGCACCAACTGATATATTCCATCGGCCTGCACTCTCATACAGCTTCGTCTTCAAGCCTCCCAGTCGGCTATCTTCAACACAGCCTCCTCGGTACCAAATACCCGCAACGTGTTCCCAAACTCGTTCCAAAACTTCGAATCGAATGCTGGGATGAGCTCCATCGGCCGCCGTTTGACCTGCTCCACTGAGACCCAGTCCGTCTTGTTCTGCACATAGACATCGTCTTTCCAGGAGCCAGCAGGCGCGTCACTCTGCTTATCCCACTTAGCAGGTTGGTTGTTTTCTTGGACTTCTGGTTGCGCTTCCTCTTCATCGGCTGATGAAGAATCTGCTTCAGGATTCTGGGCCATTTCTCTCAGGCTGTCGAAGATGTTCTTCGTTTCGAAACGTCTAGTCTCTACTTCCTTGCTCTTCTTGCCACCCTTTTTGCTCTTTGTCCGCTTCTTCTTCGACTTGGTTTCTGGTTTCTCGACCGGTGGTAACGGTACGGGTTGGTCGACTTTCTCTCGTCCGTCCCTCACAAAGTCTTGCACGTCCACGTTGAGAAGCTGACTGGGTCTGCTCCCTGCACTGTTCGTATCATCTGATAGTGGCGCAGGCACTTTTTCTCCTCGCTCAACTCCCAGCTTAGCAGCTAACCTGATCATGATTGTGGCTGTCAATAGACTGTCGTACCCAGCTTCATGGAAGGCTTCCTTATCCTGATATTTCGAGTGATCGGCATGCGTGATAATCTTCGGTAGTGGCTGCTTGCTGAGACTCTGAGATATGTCTTGTAGCGTGGGTGAGGCGTTGAGGTCGCCCTCCGCGTGTGTGGCAAGATATTTGGTGTCGATGATCTGAGGGAAAAGCTCGTGAATAGCATCCTGGAAGCCTTGCAGGGTATCTGGTAGCTGGCCAACAAAAGCGCGATAAAGGTATACAATGTCGGTAAACATGTTGTGGCCTACCAGGACCGGCTGCTTTATCTTCAATCGCTCTACTGCTCTGTCGTAGCGAGCGCGTATATCATCTGCATCCGCTTGCGGCAGCATGCCGGTGGTTCGAGCAACGTAGAGTAGGTCTGCCCGATCGACGTTGCCGCCTTTGACCAAAGCCTCGAAGATAAAGCGAAACCCTGTTTGGCGAAGGATGGATTCTCGGACGCGGTTTTTAATTCTCTGGGTGTTCTCAGCTTCCCTCTCAGGATCCAGATGGATAATGCGGATGCACTCTGAGCGGCCCATCGAGACCAATTCCGAAAACTCAGCGCGTACAAGCTGGTGAACCAGGCGTTTCTCAAAGCGGGTGATAACCGGTATGACAGGCTGGTTGGAAAGACCAGTATGAGTCGTGATGTCTAGAGATGGCAAAGTGCTGTCCTTCCACTTCTTGATCGCTTCCCTTACACGGCGCATGAAGTCAAGGGACTCGACATCCCCTTCTTTGAGCTTGAGGTCAGGAATAGGGTTCTTGTTCTCGAGACGATCCCATGCCAGCTGTTTCGCCCGCTCTGCCTCTTCCCGAGAAAGGTACTGTACTCCATTTGCAAAAGGAGAGCCTAGATCGAAGCCATTGTTGAGTAAAAAGGTGCAAGCGCCACTCTGAAATCTTATTTCACGCTCAAAGTCCATGCGCTCATCGAACAGTGGGCTGATGGCGATATTGTACGGCCGTAACACGTACTTGTTGGCGATATAATCGAACCTGGCGCATGTGATGCCTACCTGTAAGATCTGATAACGATCAGCGCCCATTTTTGTTTCGGCATAGCGCTCCTCCATGGAAAAGCGACCGGGGCCTCGCGGGGGTTTATCCTGAATGCGTGACGGAATGCCAGAAAGTTCCAAGTCAAAAGAGACAAAGTCGGCCTCGGATATGTTGATGAATAGGCCCAACAAGTGGTGGGGAAAAGAAGCTGCGTCGACCTCCATGGTGGTGATGGCAATAATGGTGACGATGGTGTATCATATGCAGTGGACTGTATAAAGGGACACCCTGGGCTCGTAAGTGTTTATTGTTGATGAGAATGGGGATGGGGATGCAACTGTAAAAACTAAGTGCAGTGGCGAAGCTATGAGTGTGAAAGTAATGAGGTCAGTAGCGATCAAGCGACCAAGCGACAGTGTCTAGCCTTGAGTGCGAGCTTGTCGCAAGCAAGCGTTTGTCAAGCGAAACGATTGCGCATTCTCAACTCTACACCCAAACGCGTCTCTAGAGGTGAATTCACGCGCAGCAGGGAAATGAGGCGGGAAATGGCCTGTGTTTTGGAGGGCAGCGGCTGGCTGGCTGGCTCGGAAACAGCTGACGCGCCAAGGCAAGATGACATGAGCGGAGCCGAGGTCGAATTGTTGACAAGGCGGAGGGAGATGCGCAACACCGAGACCCCCGTCTCTCACCGCTATGAGCTCGTGAAGCTCTTCAGAAGATATCGCTTAGGATTATATCGCGTCTTTATCAGCCAGCATGGCGACACTGTATGACGATGTCAGCGGGTCGCGCTACCTCTCGTCGTCCATTTCGTCGCTCTCAGCCTCTCGGCAACAATCCTCGCAGATCGCCAAAGCCTACCGACAGGCCGCCCAACTGTTCCTGACGCGACGCCTGCCAGAGGCACTCTCGACGATTGAACCCATCATAACTCCGCCGCCTGTCGATGAGACCAATGGCACCAACGGCGACCTCGTTGGCCATGCGCCTGTTGCGACCGCGTCACGGGGGACCAGGGTGAAGGTGTGGAGCTTCTACCTGACCTTCCTCAATGCCGTCATAGAACTCGGCGCGGAGGAGGGCAAGCACGCATTCGGCAGCACGAGATGGAAGCAATTGGTGTCCAAGTGCCGCGATGGCAGCATCTGGGACGACGTGGTCCGCGACGGGTATGCCGGAGTTGAGGGAGACGTGGATGCCGACGTTGTCGTCAACCTGTACGTGGACAGCAAGCCCCCGAAATGATTGCTATACTGACTGCCATGCAGGGCGACATTGCTACTCACCCATGCTCCCTCCCAGAGGCTCAACCAGCAGAAGCTGGAGACGTACCTCTCCGCGACGGCCAACCCGACTCTCGATGTCGCTTCGCATATGTCGTCACCCTCATACCTCGAGAAGCGACCCGGCCATCGCAGGCAACACACGGGCACCGAGACCCCACGCGACTTGGAGAAGCGCATCAAGCTACTCGAACTCTACACTCTGCACGTCCTGCCAAGGAACGAGGAATGGGACTACGCCCGCGAGTTCATCAGCATGTCCGAGGTGCTGGACGACGAGCGCAAGGAAGCCTTCCTGCTGGCTCTGCACTCACTCAAGGAGGAGAAGGAGGACACGGAAGCCAGAGAGGAGAAGCTGCGCCAGCAACAACAAGAGCAGATGGAGGAGCGCCGTAAGGAAACCGAAGCAAAACGTCTCGAGCAATCACGCGCAGAAGACGAGCGTCGGAAGCGCGAAGAAGAGAACCGCCGCCAACCGCGTGGCTCAGACGACCGCTTCCGCAAGCCGCAACCAACCCCTCAACCCACGCCCTCGCAACCCTCCCGAACATCCCGCACTCCCGCCAAGAAACCCATCACCCCACCGCCAGGCTTCTACGACCGCGCTTCATCCATGTTTGGCAATATCCAGACTATGATTTCCAATACCGCCCATTCAATGACTGCAAATCCCATGGCCTTCTTCCGCACCTTGCTTTTCTTACTGGCTTTTGGCCTTGCCTTTGGTAGACGCGACCTCAGAGAGAGGATATTGCGCATCATACGTAATGCCTGGGATAAGGTTAGACGGACCGTTGGCATGGGTGTCAAGGTTTCTTATATTTAGGTTTTGCTATGACATATTATGTATTCAATTGATATTGCGGGTGGGGAATGCTTTTCCTTTGTACTTTTATTCTTACAGTCAGGCGGCTTAGATGCTGGTACTGATTCAATATACACATTTCTCTTGATGAATGTTGCGCCTTGGGGTGGTGGTAGCGGTGTTGAATCAGTCTGAGTAGCGTCGTCTTCCAAGATAATATCTTGAGTGCGTGCCTGCTAAGCTTGATTCAGGACAACGTACAGTCCCGATTCAAGTGAAATTCTCGAGCACATTTTCAACATAAGCGGTTGCATAGGTCTCCAAGCACCGCATGAGATGTCAACGACGGCGAAGACTGGTACGGTAACGAAGAATGGAGCCTTGGACAACCTCTGGCAAAGGGTCAGGATGACTGACATGACATTGCACGTGGCGTTGTGTTTACCATCTCCCGTGCGTGCAAATATTGAGTAGAGCAACGCCCGTTCACTACTCAGATTGTGTACTTCTCGATTCAATGCACAGTGTTGGCGTTATAGATGAAAACTACATACCTTTGATAGTACACTGTTCTATCTCAGCGAATCATCCCAGACAAATCTTTGGGGATCGCCTTGAAACCTCAGAGGCATTTTAATTGAGTCTAGATGCCAGAATGCGTCCAGTGCCGCGCATACTCCAACCAGACTTCCGGACCGCCTGCTGCCAGAAGCGTATGCGGTGATGGCGTAATGCGGTTCCAAGTCTCCATGGCGCTATCACGAAACGTATCGGAATCCCACTCTGTCTTCATCGGGAGTAGGTGGAGGTTCACAAGTCCATCGCGAAGGTCCTGAATTGTTCTCAGGTGCTTTCCCATGACTCGTCTGCCCTTTCGCGCGTATCGTAATCGCGTGATTTCAGCGGTGCGATCTTCGGGTGCAATGGCCGTAAGATCCCTTCCCCGAATATTTAGAGAAAGAAATAACCCTGCGCCCAAAAACTTGAAAGCCTGCATTTCTCCGGCCTGGTTCAAAACTCCCCATCCTGGCACGCGCAAATCGAAGGTGATGCTCGGGTTGTTGGCGCAGAAGCGAACAATCTCAACAAGAGTTCTGTGCCTGGTCTTGAAGAAACAAATCTTGTCACCCTCTTCCCTCGTAGCGTTTTCTTCTAGAGCTACGGCACCGAACCACGAGCGCTTCATTGGGGTGCACCGTGACATGAAGGCGAAAAGGTCCTTGGTCGTTTCGTTCGGCGTCGAGCTCTCGAATACGACGCGATTGGATTTTACCTCCAGCCCTGCAGTTTCGTGATACAATTGGCGGTTGACGTACTTGAGTGTATTAATGGGGTAAAGCTGCGCCTGGCTGGCATCTCTTGCGACCATGACATACTTCATTGGACCCCGACGGTCTGCAGCGGCTTCACCGTTGGCTTAGATGGCCAATTTGATTGTCCTATTCAATAGCCAGGTATCGTGGCCTGCATTTGTCCCCCTCGTTGGTATTTCCGGTATCTCAATATAATTTCCGACCGCCCTACACTACAGCGCGACTGCACGCTTACAAGCGCCCATCTGATGCTGAAGATGTATTCTTTTCATCACTTCATTATTCTCCCTTGCTATACATAAAATACATATTCCCAGACTGCTGCTTCGCATCCAAGAATACGTCCCCTCACGTCTTTTGCACTTGTCATGACAATGGACACATTGAGCGTCCGGAATACCAATAGTGAGCAATGCCAAGATAGTAGCCCTAAATGAAGAATTTGCGCCGAATATAGATGCTCGCTACGCTAAAAGACTCGGTGAGTCTATCCATTAATCTCATAAAAATAACACAATCACCACGATCGTAGAGCTGATCTACATCTCCGCAACATCCCATGTCCAACGTATATCGCAGCATCGTTTGCGAAAGGGGTCGACAATGTTTCGAGGAAGGTTCTCGGGTATATCGACTCAGTCAGTCAAGCTATTCCGCCACACGTCAATCACTTCCTGCAGATCCTTCAGCCGTGCAGGTTTGAGAAGGTAATGGTTCACACCTGATGCATAAGCAGCATTACGATCCTTATCGCTAACAAGGCCAGTGAGCGCACAGATGTATGTTGGAGACTGGCTCCCCGACGCTGCTTCAGCTTCGCGGATCTGCCTCGCAACCTCGAAACCCGACACCTCTGGCATGGAAAGGTCGAGGAAGATCAGATCGAAAGTCTTTGAACTGTCTTGATCCTCAAAAAAGGCGCTTTTGAAAGCATCAATGGCCTGTTGGCCACCGTCCACTGATTTCGCTGGTATTGTACTGCATTTCTTCGCATACATACTAATCACTTTGAGGTTGACCGGGTTGTCGTCGACGAGCAGAAGCTTCGGTGCTCTTTGACTCGTTTGAGATGGCATGGTGGGCGTCGATTCGTCTGGGCCGTCAATTTGTCCGGCACCGTTGTTGGAATTGTTCGGGGCCTCTTCAGTGGCCTCGGTCATAGTCTCGGATTGCTTTCCACCAATTTTCAGGCGAGACACAGCCTCAGACAATTTATTGTCGGGCGCTGTACCGTTCGTGCCTCCGTCGCCTCGTTCGCCTGCTAAGACTGCGTCTTCCGCGCAATTGTCAGACGCGTATGACTGTTCATGGGTATCAAGAGGATCTGAGGCCGGGACCAAGTCGGGAAACAAGCAGGCCACCGCATGCTGGAGACTAGAGAGAGTGACTGGGCCGACGATCATCGCTACGTCGGCTGAGGGCGCTTCACGCATGATGACAGAAGCGTGAAGGTCCGGGCAAAGGAGAACACGTTTGGCGTGGTGCATGTCATTGCCACACATTTGTTGTGCATCGATCACGTCCTCTTTGAGGAAGAATAGCAGACGTGGGTTTGTGCTAGTGGACTGCCACGGGGTGACTGTGACCTGGAACCAGCGACCGAGTCCTTTTGTAATCGACGCCAAGAGCATTTCAGTGCAACGTCGATCTCGATCACTACCTTCTTCGCTCCATCGGGATGGTGTGAACAGGCTCAGCTCTAGCTGCGGTAGATTTGGGGTTCCGATTTGAACGGTCTGACTTGTGTCAAACACTAATCGACTAGACGGGTAGGTCGCAGTGAAAACAGAGCCGCGTGACTCGTTTGAGTCGACTTTTAATTGACCATCTAGCGTATTGGTGGTGCGCTTAACTATAGAAAGGCCAAGGCCAGTGCCTTCTACCAGAGGGTCTTCTTGCGAGAACGCGTCGAACAGGGAATGTCGAAGAAAAGACGAACTCATCCCTTTGCCGGTGTCGGTGACACAAAGTATACAAGAAGTCTCGTTCACGTCTAGCGAGATTCGAACGCAACCGTTAGTGTCTCCAAACTTTAGAGCGTTATCCTGTTGAGCCGTTAGCCTGAGATTCAGATCGATGACTCTCGTGTCTAGCTTACGAGCAGGTTTGCGAACACGGCCCGAAAACTGGCGACAGCCGTGAGACGGCAAGACCAAGTCACATTAGTATCGAAAAGTACTATACGGTGATGATCAGGCCCAATAAAGCGGGCTGAGCGGGCCGACGGTGTGGGTGATGATTGGCGACTAAGTACATCTTGACCATAACTAGATATTTGTGGTCGTACAGCTTCTTTGAGCCTGAGTCTTTGCGCTTCCAGTTGTACGATCTCTTCGCACACGTCTACCATGGCGGACACATCTTTTCTTTGATGTGTAGTTGCCATCTGAGGGTAAATTAGGCCGGATTGTGGGGAAGTCAGTCCGTTCGCGTCGTTCAAGTGTGCTTCTTCGGGGATCCGTGCAGCAGAGCTGATGTTGCTGAAATGCAAAATACGGTCGATAGTTTCTAGCAGTGACACCCCACTGTACCTTGCGGTCTCAAGTAGATCGCGTTGATGTGCATCATGAGATGTATCCGCAAGAAGCTCAATGGATGATAGAATTCCATGGAGAGGGGTACGCATCTCGTGGGACACAGAACCAAGGAAATCCGACTTGATCTTGTCCATGGCTTGCGCTTCCAGGCGTCTTACCTGCGTCATGATTGTTGTGCAGAATGCAGAAATAGACGATAAATCCGTAGAGCTGAGGTAAACCCTGGACTGATCATTGGCGAATCCCAAGACCGCTCCAATGTTTCTTTCGTGATAAGTATCCCATAGAGGCATGAAAACGATTTGTTGGGCTCTTGGAAAGACGTTTGGTAGCTCCGTGCAAATTGTCCGATCGGTCACAGGAGCTACGTCTTCGACGCTCGTGGCAGCTACGACGTCGCCCGAATCGCCTAGAATCTGGATGACGCCACCGTGCGGGAACATTTCCAGTAGTTTGTTCATTAAGGCTGGCGAGGGATTCCTGGGTGACTGTGTCATCAGCCGGAGGTGCTGTGCTAACACTTTGGATCCATTCCAATTAGGGTTGTTGGTCATGAATTTTCCATACATATCCGTTTCCTGTATTCTGACACCATCAAATTCGAAGGTGTCGTAAAGCAGGGTCGCTGCCATGCGATATAGACGTAAGGTGGGTTCGCTGTGGAGGTTTGAGACGAGAGTTTGATGCTCTAACTGAGAATATGGTCGAGGCTGTGCATTTTCAGAGTCGGCGTCCATGCTAGCGGATGATCCAAGCTTGAGCAAACAAGCAACAGCTTGGTTGAACCTCAGTACCCTTTTCCCTTCAAGTGCTTCCACCGCTTGCTCAAGATGCTTCGTAATATGCCTTGCTGTTCCAAACATATAGGAACGGTCCGTAGCGGAGAGACCATTTTCCGAAGGCGTCTCGCTGAAAATGAAGACGGTGCCTATATTTGGGCCGTCGTAAGGATTCAAAGGGATACCAGCATAATATCGAAATTTGGCAATGTCACCTTGCACAAAAGGAAGGTTTTTCGTTCTTTCCACCTTTGCCATGTCAAGCTCCTCGTACAAAGCCATACTTCCAGGGTAGTTCCGTTGCGTAATGGTACGCTCGCAGAGACCGCCATGATGGGACACTGATTCGCAACCATACCAGCGTGTCGAGTCTGCGAAGGAGCAATTAGATCGTTCAAAGCTGCATTTCAGTATCTTCTTCCACACTCACCCAACGTGACCCTAGCGTCGCCCAAATTGGCGCGGCTGGCGCCTGAGACGAAGTACTGGGTGTGGTCGTCCAGCAAGCTGACCATTGCTAGATCTGCTTGTGTTTGATGAACGATACATCGTAGGAAGGCAGCCAGTGCGCCGTCTGGCTCGTTCCCCGAGGACCTTCCATGCGGCTCCAATGGCTTGCTCGTTGAGTTGGAGTTTGGAATGCGCTCATATTCAGCCACAGAGGGTAAGACCTGACAGAAGCGACGGACTTCCCACACTCTGGCGCGATCGGCAATAAAAGCTTGTTGTTCTTCGCTGAGCTCGGAAATTGCCATGGTCGGGAGCTGGTTCTCGATAGCGCCTACTGCGCAAACCCCGCGGGCAGGTGGTAGAGTCTTTTGCGGTACCCGAGACAAAAGAATCCTGCACCAATGTTGTTCCGCGATGTTCCGACTGAGATGTTTGATTCAGTAACATATCGGCTGCGAAATGCGACGCACGAGGCTTGTTCCGGGGTTCGCTTGTGGCAAAAATAAGTTGTAAAAGGTGGCGATCTCGGAGTTCGAACGGATGTTCGCCTCGGTAAGCCCAGGCCTCGCTTACGTAATCTGTCAAGAAGATCTCGATGCTGCATCCGTGGAGCCGGGGTTCACAGCTTTGCAATGGACTTCAACCTGCCCCTGCAGTCGCACGGAGCCACAGGCTTCCCCAGGGCTGTCAATTATCTCGAGATCGTCGCAGCGTCCTGTCTTCATCGGCACATATCCAGGTAGGTATGCTATACACTCGGCGCAAAGTACCTCCCGAGGTAATGGCTCCATGCTCTCAGCCCACAATGCAGGTCAAAAACAAATTCCTGTGTTAGATTGGTGGACTGACATGGAAGCTCAAAGTCGCATCACCGCTTCCTTGCTTCGTTGCTTCTATGAAACGAATCGTTAAAGGCAAGCAAGTCTGGACCGACCTGGACGTCATCACATGTCATTCGTTCTCGCGTCCATTTTCCGCGCCATCAACGTAGGAAGTAGGAATGTATGTGTGAACTCGAGATTGCTCTTCTGTATGGCTACCCACCTTTCTCGTGTCGAACGCTCAAAAGTAACCTTCCGTCATGGAAATGAACCACTACTGCCCTGATGCCTACAGTAGGTGAATTTCAAACAAAGACGAGAGGAGCAATAATAGTCACCAAATCTTATGCCAGGCAAAAGAAATCCAACTTTCTTCTTGCATCTTCGCAACGTATAGAATCAAGATGCTGCGCATGGAAGGACGCCCTCATTCTGTCTTATTAGCGATTGGAGATATTACATTTGATTGGAGAGAAGAGGAAAGCAAAAGCCGAAATGAGTGATCGACATTCTTGAGAGATTCTGAATAATTACAATAATGAAGTTGTATGAGGGGCAATGCTATTGCCAGCAAATAACACCCCAAAGTGGAAGAGCTGACGATTTCCGCTAGATGTTACAAGCGTTCTTCCAGGCCTGCTCTTTTCGTCATTTTCAAGCGAAAGTCCCTACCCGTGATCAGCCAACTAATGTTTGTTCTAAGAACAACAATGTGTTATCATCCTTTAATGAACTGAGATATCTTGTGATCGATAATGCCGTGATTGTGGTTCTGGTGAGGATTCCGCCGAATCGATTCATATGAAAGGCTCGGAAGAAAAAACCAAGAAAATCTTAGATCTCTTTTGTCCTTCGAACAGGCGTCGATGACATGCATATCTTATACTAGTCCTCAATCCGGTGAGCTGGTCTCCTGAAGATGTCACTCGGTAACCGATACCCGTTGCCACCCGCAGTGATGTGGCTGCCTTGCATCGATCGGACCATTTTCCCTAAATGGTCCCGTAAGCTTTTCAGCTCCACACCACCCAGTGGCTACGGCCTAGTTATTTGCATTATTGTCCATCATAGGACCACAGCTGAAGGACTCGCAGGCTTGAGGTGAATCTAGGCTCATCGACTTAGTCGGATGTTCAACATTCCGCGCACTGCTGCTGACCGCCAAAAGGTCTTTGGTCTTGCCGATGAATGCACAGTATATCACTGCAAGATGTTTCACTCGACAGGCAACTAGTGCGCACGATGTACGAACGGCTGATTTGATGTGTGGAAGCGCCACAGTAAAGCCCGATCGCCTTGTTCATTGATCCGGCAGCTTCGTAGGCTGTAGCGTCCAAATGCCGCGGTATATCCTTGTTGTAGTGACGTTCAGGAGAAAGGTAGAACACCTAGGAAAGAGTAGACTTGACGAAAACATTGCGAGTAGCAAATGAAGTCGCTGATCGTTAGAGACAGCAAGCTGGTAACGAGAAGATATTGCAATGCGAATAGACAAGGGAAAGGTATGCACTAGTCCATAAGACATAACCGGTTCTGAGCTGTCAAGGAAATTGGATACCATGGTAGGGAAGGAAGAGGGACATGGATCTTACCCTATCTAATCAGCTTTCATTACTCGATCAAGATACTGCAATGTTTTGAAGGTTACAGCTGGTCTGTGCTAATGGTGACCAATCTCTAGTGAACAGGGCGCGGTGGATCTGACATTGTGGTGACTGAACGCTTTTGTTGCCTCGTTAAACATGGAGCAGAGGCGATAGCGTATTCATCAACAGCTCTCGCGCTTCACGCCACACAGACTTAAAATCGTACGCCTCTTTCTGCTTTTAGTAAAAGTGAATGGACAGGGACCGGAAAAATATACTCCAAATTTCCGCGTGCACGTCAGAATATGCAGATCACAGTCTGCGTAGCTTGTGGTTTTTCATTCGTATTTCCAACAGCACTCCTCGGCAGTAAAATCCATCTCGATACGATGCTCAAAGACGAAACGTGGTGCGCAAAATGCGCAGTGGAAGAGTTATGGAACCGCAGAGTAGGTTGAGGTTGGGGTTTCGGGGTTTGCCGCACGTAGTGATCTGAGTCCTCCAGTCATCACAATCCCTTGGTACTGGCCCCCAACAAATCTTCCCAGATCTGCATTGGACTGAAGGCCGTCCGTAGTAAATATTGCGCAATCGCACGGGTCCAGCCTTCCCCCACCTGCCGCTTGTGGCAGGAGTATGAGGAAGCTTGCAAAGCAGGCGAGGACCCTCGAGCACTCAAGCCACACACTACCTAGGTACTGCGTTCTTCCCCACCCCGGGCTGATCTCAAGGTGAGCTTGCAAGCTTACAGTGCAAGAGACGATGATTATGCATACACCGATGGCCTTAGTGCATACTTTCTCAGAGATCAGGATCGAGCACAACTGCTTTTTCTAGGCATGGCGCTGCATCCACACCGATTGACAATGCCTCGTTGTCATCGCATTATGCGGCTATATCTCATAACCCTTATCACAGAATTTTGGTGCCTGGTCCTCTGAGGAAATCACATGTACCCAATGTTCCGCCATTAAAACAGGCTAATTGTCTATCGGCTGCACCGTGACGAAAGAAACCGATTTCAGGCGAAATGGAGCGGGAACGATGACGTTATAGAAGCTTTGGATGATCTCAACGCGTTCGTATCGATCTGCTGACGGCCTTCCAAGCTGCTCTTAACGGCCTTCCCATCCGCGCCCAAAGGCTTCGTGCACATTTTTGTCAATGGGTTCGAATAACAATTAAGAGCGGATCAGGTATAAGAACCGATGACCTATTCCCACTCCGATTCGAATTCGTGAGATTGCACAGCTCTTTTAGTCTTGCATCGGCGAAACGCTTGTAGGGTGCACAAGTAATTGGTCATCCAATCATGAGCTACTCCTGTGTTCCACTGTCTTTTAGCCTTACCTCTCTGACCTATCAGTGTAACCTATTGGGCTGTCCTCCAATTGATTGTTTAAGCACTTGCATGCAACTGAATCATCCTCTGGTTTCCTGATCAAACACTTTGCCTTCTGTAATCTGTGTAGCCCTGGTAGGCGCCCTTCCCATAACTTTCTGCAGCCGTGCAACCATTTTTATGTGCGCGGATACAGCTTTGGTGGCTGACCCCACATCTCTGGAACTACTCTTGCTCGCGGAGATCCATTGGCCCTCGAATCATACATCGCGCTGGGTACGAAAGCTCGTGACTTCACAGACTTCCGCATCTGGGGAAAAGGGCCAAAATGTAAGACCGCTTTATAGACATCCGATGCACCGTGATTCTGTGTGTGCGCGTGTCTTCTCGGGATTGGTAAGATAGCCTTCGGCGCGGAAACCCGACGCCTCCGAGACAACGGTAACCCTTACATCTACAACGATCGGTTTCATCCCTTAGTTGGGGTCGCCCTCAACGTAGCCTGAATTGCATGACGATAGAGTTGTGCGGTCTCTTACGCACGCCTATCTCAAGCAGCCTACCTGGTAAGTGTATCAGGTTATGCTGCAACACCAAATATGAGTTCGGATACTGAAACCATCGTAGCCAGGGCGCTACCGATAAACATCCTTGTCGGATTTGAGACTCGACTGATGCCAGGCCTCCGTGTTCCCCTATTAATGTTTCTCAAGACGGGCAGCCTACAGAAGTCAACTTTTGCCTTATTTTGAACCTTTCAAGCGCAAATGTCGAGGAACGTAAAGTAAATTTAGTGGTGGAGCACAGTGTTCACCTCAACGCTCTCCGACAGCGATAGAGACCTTTACGAGTATATCCAGGCGATGGTGGAGGATCTCACTAAGTGAGCTCAATCCTTATATCCCATATCCCTGCAATGGAGAAATGTCGCAGTGCCGAATCTAAGATGTACTCCAAGGAAGGGCTTCCTAATCCACCGGATTGTTTCGAGGCCCATATCAGGCTGTTCCTCAGAAGGAAAACTATGGTTTCACTCGAAAAAAGCTAGAAAGCCTCCCTGTTTGCTGCCCGCGATCACTTATCGCTATACCAGCAATAAGGCAATCGCAAACGCTTGGGGTCACTTTCCTTTGCTTACCGGTAAGCCTCGAGGCTGTAGATACCTGAGTTTGTGCCCAATTCCAGGTGCAGGTTTTCGATCCGCCATCTCCAGATTCAGAGTCCTGCATGAAGTGTGTGCTCTCAGCTGTACCTGCGAGTGTGCCACGGATGCGGTATTTGCTACTCTCCGCCAGCGCAACCCACCCTCTTTCTCGTTTGCCAACGCACCTCCAATCCCTATCGAACACGCACAGCCTGGATGAAAAAGCCAGTGGGGCTTTCTATCTCTTTGATGCTAGGACATCGAGCCCCAGGAGCTTCGCTGAGCATTGGGATTGCTAGGAGATGTGTGTAACAGTTGCGTCGCATGGCGTTTCGGTAGATGCACTAGGCGTGTTTCGTGGATCCAAGTGGACAGCACTGTGCGATGATGTATTAAGTCATCGGTACTGAGTAAACCTTCCGTGGAAATATTCTTCCTCGTAGTAACCAGACTGATATGGTAAGACGGCGCACAACAGCGAATGGCTCGATCCGCCCCGCCCAGTTGTTGTAATCGCATTCCAAGGTTCCTTTCAAGGTGAACCCTGCCTGAACTCAGCGACTCTTAGCCTGCGCCTCACATTTATGTTGCCGATCACATACCGGAAGATCGGAACACCGGAACACCGCACTTATGAGGACTGTGCAAAGTCCATGCTTGCTGCAGTCGAGCATATCGTCTCATGCTGTGGCCGCACCCTTACTAGGCGACGTGCCTCTTCGTGTTCCATGGATCCGCGGATTCCGCAGCGTTGAACAAATGATCGAGGCGACACTCAAATAATCCGTGGTTTCAGCTGTTTATCTGCGGAAGGCTTGAGCGGAGTAGAGCTGAATGCGCATATCTGGTGGAGGCAACGTTCAAAGAGTCGCAGTGTATTGATGGGTTGGCTGTGAGTAAGGCCGGGCAATCTGACAGTGGGCGCAATCGCAGAAAGATGGAAAACCTGAAGAGGGAGTAGCTGTCATAATCCATTCAACGGGAAAGGCAAACGAGCTACACACCTTTAGCGCCTTATGATGGGCCCTTTCACAATTGCCGTGCTGCTACATTGGGGCCAGAACCCATATCCGGAGAAACAGAGTTCATGTGCGGGTGGTGGCCTCTCATCGTCAGGTGAGCACCAGATATGTACCCGTGGACCTGAGCGGAACCGGTGAAGACCAAACCAGTCCACATAGTCTATGTGTGTACTCGGGCGTATGAGGCTGAACAGTTCCGATCCAGAATAAATATGGGCACGCGCCAGCCGCACTAAAGCAGGCAGTTGCCTTCATGAGGGCTTCTTGAAGGACTCGCTGCCTGGCGCGGGTCGCTTACGTAGACACCTGGGGCATCTGTTCCTGGTCCCGAAAGAGCCTTGGCGGTTGCCTTACGCAATTTTGCGAACCACTTAGGCAAACACATGAGGCTCTGCTCAAGCATATACGGCGCCTTCGCAGGTTCTTCTCGCGCTCATCGCGGTCCTTCGCAAACCCCTTTTGACCAACCCAAAGCTGACAAAGTTGTTTCGTCGCGCGTCGATTTGCGTCAGCACAGAAGTGGGTCATTGTCAACCATCCGCGCCTCCGCACTTTTGGCCCCCAACCTGGACATAATTCCAAGCTTCATCTATGCGCGGCGACGCACGACAACTGCCAAGGACGAATTTTGGCTCAGTGCTTAGGTTTCCAGGGTCAAATCTACGTCACACCTAAAGCGAGCCCACGACGGTGGCAATGTGAAGATTCGAACGACAGATACGGCCAACTTTTTTGTTTCACAAAATTCCAGACGATACTATTGGATCACCTGCATCTGAATTGCAACTTCGCATGATGAACGGTGGCGATATAATACACTCGCGTTTCGCCCAAGCGTTGAAGATTCAACCTGGCCAGAGCACGCACACGTGCCCGTACCCTGATCATGGAGGGCGAATATTCCAAACTTTCGAGCAACTATACGATCATTGTAGGGCGGAGCATAACGCGGATTTTGAAGGTTTGGGTGCACGAGAAGCACGTGCCAAATTTCGAGAATTGAGCTCAAAGTTCAGGTGAGCTCACTAAAAGCCCACTGGATCGTGTCTCGACTCAAATGCTAATGATATTCGAAGATCTGATCATTCATCAATAGCCACTGCAGGAGAAAAGTCTGCGCCCGATATTGCTGCGCTCACCCTGAACTCAGGGACGGTGTCTCGTCAGAACTCACCGCCGTCCGGAAAGAAACGTCCGGCAGAGCATGAGTTTAGTGGCCGTAGGGGGAAGGCACCCTCCCATATAGAAGTCGCGGATTCCGACTACTCAAGACAGATTCCACATACTATCTCGTCGGATAGGGCAAGATCGAAACCTCAAGATGCCCGACTTTTCAATCCTAAACAGGCGACAAGAGGAACGACTTCCCCCTATCGAACTACACCCGAGCAGTCGAGCGAGTGGTCAGCTGAAGCTGCCAAAAGCACAGATCTTCACTCTCCGCAAAATAAGTCCCGTGTCCGTGAACAACAACGGATTACGCCTAAAGATCAGAATGTTCAGCGCCAACCGGGCGTTCTTGAGCTTCAGCGACATGATGCGCGGTATCCTGGATTACTGCTACAGCCTGATAGTCGGCCAATCTCGCAAGAGCAACTAGCATCTGAGGTCAAGTCAATCTATGCGGGGCTCACCATGGTCGAAACTAAATGTATACATGTCGATCGTGCTCAAGCAGCGGCCGTGCAAGACCCCGAAACTAAACTTGCCCCGGATCATTGGCAGGCATTGATCGCTCTCCATAGAACTTTGTTGCATGAACATCATGATTTCTTTCTAGCTAGTCAGCATCCCTCCGCTTCGCCAGCTCTTCGTCGCCTGGCTGGAAAATACTCCATGCCTGCACGCATGTGGAAACACGGGATTCATTCGTTTTTGGAGTTACTTCGGCGGCGTCTTCCTGAGAGTATCGACTACATGCTCGCGTTCATTTACCTGGCGTATCAAATGATGGCTCTGCTATACGAGACGGTTCCAGCCTTTGAGGATACTTGGATCGAATGCTTGGGGGATCTTGGCCGTTACCGAATGGCCATCGAAGACGAGGACGTCCGTGATCGCGACATTTGGGCTGGAGTTGCGCGCTCCTGGTATTCGAAGGCAGCAGACAAGAACCCGACTGTGGGACGATTGTACCATCATCTTGCTATCCTGGCTCGGCCCAATGCCCTGCTACAGATGTACTACTACTCCAGATCGTTGACGTGTGTCAAGCCTTTCGGAAGCGCACGTGACTCGATCCTCACTCTTCTGGATCCCATACTCGGACGCGCTCCCGCCAATCTGACACACGCCCTTCCAATCGACAACAGCTTCATCAAAACACATGCTCTGCAGTTTACGGGAGCTTCTGTGAAGGTTGAAGAGAAAGATCAGTCTTCAAGCGAGTTGGAGGGTGCGGAGGATGCCGAGGACGAGACGAGGGAACAGCCTTCGGAAGAGTTTCTGGGCGCGAAGGCTGAATTCATGGGCAGTTTGGATAACCATATTGGTCGGGTCACAGCGAAGTGGAAGGAGCAAGGCGTATACGTTGCTGTGACAAACATCGCGGGCTGGTTCAACTATGGCACTGAAGGCAATGCTCTGCGTCAAGCGTTCAACATTGAGAATGCCAAAGGCCTGAACGCCCCGGAGGAACATCCAGTTGCTGCACCAGTGACTGATCAGCAGAAAGCCACTACCAAAGATGTGCCCGAAACGCTTGAAAAACTCCACAAGCGAGGCGCCTTTAAGAACGCCAAACTCCTCTCCGACGATACGTTTGCTCTTGCGCTCCGCCGAATCGGCGACAAGAACGTGCTTCCCCACGTACTGACCATGCTTTCCTTCATTCATTCCCTAGCTTCATTCACGTCCGACACATACGTTCACTCTTTCCTCAAAGACACTCCTTGGACCGAGCTCGTGGCCTTTCTCAATACGTTGTTGAAAACCGAAAATCATATGCAAAAACACTCGCAAAACCAAACATCAGACATCAATACGTTGCTTTCTGCAAATTTGTTTCCCGCAGACGGCGAGAGAGGAGACGAGCTGCCGCTTCCAGAGGACTACCTTGTCCGAGGATTGATCTGGGCGCAGGACTACTTCCCTGAGAAATGGTTTGAGAGGGAGCATGATGAGGAAGAGAGGACACTGGAGTTGGCGAGTACGGTCAAGAATCGCACGGAGAGGGTGCTTAGGCTTGGATATGCCATTGCGAAGGTTTGTGACCTTGTTGCGGCTGTGCTCTGGAATCTAACGGTATACAGTTCAACCGCTGGATATCATACGACATGGACGCGCATGTTTTTGTGGTCCTCAGTCCTACAAAATGATTGGGCAACTCAGTCGTTCATTGCTTTGCTTAAGTTGTTCGCTTTGCAGTACATGCATGAATTTTTACCGTCCGATCTTTTATCAACTCTCCTTCATTACGACGCTTTCATTATCGAAGTTGTCGAGAGTTCAACACGGACGTTAGGGACACGGTACACTGTCCATTGGAGGCAAACTTGCCGCTACGGGCCCGGTTGGAGGGTGTGTCAAATTGATCTACATGCACTCTCCGGTCGACGAGCCATTCGTCGTGTCGCGGATGACGGGGTAGGTAAGAAGTGTTTGGGAGGCGTCAGGGAGAAGGGATCACACACTGTAACTACAGTTTTTTTTATTTTCATTCGTCGTAGAAAAGGTGGCAGGATTGGCTTCAGGTATGAATTCAGGATCAATATATGGTATCAGCCCATTCGATCAACAGAGAATGGTAGAAGTCACAGCAATATGGTATCTCCAATCCGCATCCTCGTAGCTTCTCTTGCGACCTGTGTGTTATCCACGATCCTCCACGCACGGCTTTGGCACCATACAGCCATCTGACGCTTGAGATTAACACCAAAATTCTCGAACAATCATTGCAAGCGCAAGTCGATACCACAGTCGGTTCCAACTCTGTCTCATATGTCCTTCCTCATCGACATGACTCGTGAGCATCGTGATAAATCATCCTATTGCAGAAACCTCATCCCAACAACTGACAACAACTGAATACGATGGGATGTACAAGAAAATGATCTAGGCTCAAAGTTGCTCTCACGATTGCATAGTCAACGGCTGTCTTCACGGAGCCCTCAGCAGCCGTGCCTTCGGCCACTGGTCTTTTGATGAGTTTCTGTTCATTTGAAATTCTACGGGCCCAGCTCAGTGGAGAACATGATTTGAATTAAGACGGACATAGAGAGATCTTGTGCAAACGAGAAAGAATCATAAGACTAGCCGTAGCACCGAGATCGAAACATACATAATCCATACACCACAACGCCGTGCACAATCACGTCATTACGAAATCCCCCATTCACGTTCTCAAAAACCCTTGCCATCAAGATATTCCTGTACTCTCTCCAGGAGATCCGCCTTCTTACCCGCACTACTCTGACCTCTCGCACCCAGCCATTGCTTCAACACAGCAACAGTCTGCTTGCTGATTTGGCCACTGTTATTCAAATCAGCCATCTGCTGATCCGTCACACCGTCATCCTCGTCTCCATCTTCTGCTTTGACCTTCGGCTCTTTCTTCACACGTTTCGCAGCCGGCTTCTTCTCCTCTCCGTCTGCGGCGTCTCCACCAGCAGTACGTTTCTTAGCCGTAGGTTTTCCGCGGTGTGTAAGTGCGGACTTGTGCTGCTGTGCGTATGCTTCTTGGAACTCTTTGCCGTAGTCTTCGATGTACTCTCCACAGCGCTTGTCGATTTGCTTGAAGCGCGGGATTGTCTTGTCATCTGGATGGTCGGGTAGTTCTTCTTCCAGTGCTAGGGCTTGCAGAATGCGGTAGAACCATTGGAGATCTGGGTTCGGATATCGAGATGGATCGTAGATGCCTTTGGGAAGTTGAAGCTGTTCGATGATGAGGCGCATCTTATCTGTGAGGGCGTCGGTGGTTTTGAGAGGCTCCTCTGGTGGTGTGGGGAATTGGCGGATGTCGTCGGCGAACGGGAGGGGTACGAGCCACAGACCTGGTGGCATGACTTGCTCGCCCTCTTCGTTGGTTTTCTCTTCGCCTGGCATGAGGGCTGCGAGCGTGGGTGCGGCGTTGCGGCGGGCGATGAACCATACCAAACCCATCTTTTTAGACTCGAGGAGCTTCTGCTGTAGGGCAGAGAAGACGCGTGTCGAACCGATGTAATCCGCCTCTGATGGGTAGATGAAAGTTGATTTGTTGGTATTTGCCCATATTGGGACACTGGAAAGAGGCTTGAAGCCGATGATCCGTATGACAGGCTCGCCAAAACATTGCCGTATCTTGGTAATTTCTTCAGGTGTGAATGTTATGGCATCACCGCCGAACTTGTAGGCTTTCCGCAAATCGGTCTTCTCAACAGTCCGTGCTGTGTCATCGGCCATGTGTGAAGTTGACGAGGTCACAATTTGTGGTTTCTCACCTCCCACCCAGACGTAGCATGATTTGACATGTTCCTGACGCTTGATCAAGATATACCCTTTCACCCCAATACGCAGATCGGGACCAAGCTCCATCGGCAATGAGAACAAAGCTCGACGAGGTGTGGCTTTTGAGTTGATCGATGAGATGAGTTGCTTCAAGAGAGAAATACCCTCGCCGCTCTTAGCGACTTTTGTTGTGGAGGCCATAGCAACCGGCGCATCAGGATCGGAGGGAGATGTTGGGTAGACAAGGTCATCGTAGAAGCGTGCTCGATCGAAGCTATGGTCTGGTTGTGAAATAGGAAATAGGTCGATAGTGCAGCCCAAATCGTACAAGTCTCGCGCTCGAGTGACGGCCGTGTCCTTGTCCGCCTTGACCTTGACCGGGTAATCGTTGTCAGTGACTAGAAACAGACGCCGTGACGAAAAGTTCGGGGCCTTTGTAGTGAAGATCTGGTTTGCGCAGAAGAGCACTGTTGCTATGCTGGCACCATCCTTTGCTGGTTTCAGTATCTCTTCGGCTTCTTCCTCATTTTCCACCATGTCTCTCAGTCGCTTGACGTCCTGCGCGGAGGGTACGTCCAGGTCTGCAAGTAAATAGCAATTTTGGAATGTGCTATCACCGTCTAGCAATTCCGTCTTCTCTGTTCCGAACAGCAGTATGCCCATCATATCGTTCGGGTTCGAGATGATGCGCTGTTGCATGAGCTGGTAGGCACATTTGAGGGCAGCAGAGGTGGGGGAATCGCGTTCGGCCTTTTTGTCTTCGGACTTGGGCGGTCTTTCGAGCATAGTGGGGCTGACGTCGATTGCGAAGAGGACGGCATCTTTGATAGTTTTGTAGCTCTACAGTATATTAGCAGAAAGAAGAGAGAACAGATGATACAATAAGCGCACAGAGTCGTCGATCTCCTCCTCCTCTTCCTCCTCTTCGCCTGGGCGATTGTCTTGCGGGTCCGCCATGATGGGCCAGTCGCGTTTGAGTATAGAAGCTATGCCTTTGCGCCGTAGCAAACTCCGGTGGGGGATTTGTGAACTTGGGCCCCTCTCAGCGGGACGGCAGGCTTGAAAAAGAAAAGACGGCGCCTCCAGCAAACACATCAATGTCGTTGCGGCGGGACAAGCGCAAGGCAACCGTAGGCACGCGCCTTAGCTCCGACACGCTCGCACGTGACTGTCAGCCACGGTGGGGCTTCTTCTAGCGTCCGATCTTCAGCCTCGATCGTCATAGGTACGGCCAACACGACGGCCGCCATTGGCTGAAGCTTTCCCTCCGCTTCCAGTTCCGAACATTATTCACGTTATTGTTCTGGCCTTTCACTCTCACCTTTTGACAAACCACTTCGGGAAGACGCTTTTTTCTCGTCGCAAACCTCACAATGGCTCTCCGATTATCTTGTTCCAGCGCTGCAAAGCGTGCAACTTCCACTGCACCCGCCACATCTCTCCTCTCATCGTACAACGCGCAATGGAGGAGAGGCAATGCGACAGTCGCCCCGACGCAGGTTCCGACAGGGGCAAAGGGACCGACTGCTATGGTTTTCATGAACATGGGCGGGCCGTCAACCACGGATGAGGTCCACGGTTTCCTGAGCATGTTGTTTGTACAGCTTCCGCACACGCATCATTGACTAGAAACTTACCGAGGCAGGCCGACAAAGACTTGATCCCGCTGGGCCCCCTCCAGAACTATATTGGACCCTACATTGCGCGGAGGCGTACACCCAAAATCCAGAAGCAGTATGCCGAGATTGGTGGTGGTTCGCCTATCAGGAAATGGTCCGAATACCAAGCCGCAGAGATGTGTAAGATTCTGGACAGGACATCACCCGAGACTGCACCCCACAAGCCATACGTCGCTTTCCGTTACGCCAATCCCATTACCGAAGACACCTACAAGCAGCTGCTGGCAGACGGCTTTGGAGGTGGTAAGGGCGGTCGCGCGGTGGCCTTCACACAATACCCACAGTACTCCTGCTCCACCACCGGATCTTCCCTCAATGAGCTCTGGAAGTGGAGGACAAGACTGGAAGGAAAGCGCGCCGGTGGAGAGACTGGCCAAGAAGTAGAGCCAGAGGGTGCTATTAAGTGGAGTGTCATTGACCGCTGGCCCGCACACCCGGGTCTCGTCGAGGCATTCGCCCAGCTCATTGAGAAGAAGCTCGCAGAATACCCTGTCGAGCGTAGGGACGGCGTCGTCATCCTCTTCTCCGCACACAGTCTTCCCATGAGTGTTGTAAACCGAGGTGACCCATACCCATCCGAAGTCGCAGCTACCGTCTACGCAGTCATGCAGCGCCTCGGCATGAAGTACAAATACCGTCTCGTCTGGCAATCACAAGTCGGACCACAACCCTGGCTCGGAGCCCAAACTTCAGATACCGTCAAGGAGTACATGAAGAAGGGCCAGACAGACATGCTCCTCGTACCCATTGCCTTTACTAGCGACCACATCGAAACACTGTACGAACTAGACAAGGAGGTCATTGGCGAGGATGCCGAAGGCCACGAGGGTGTCAAGCGTGTGGACAGCTTGAACGACAGCCCCGTCTTCATCGAGGCACTAGCAGATATCGCCAAGACCCATCTGCAAAGCGGCAAGGCTTGCAGCCCGCAGATGCTTCTCAGGTGTCCAAAGTGCACCAGTGAGAGGTGTCTGGCACAGAAACAATTCTTTTCCGGACAGACGCAGCATATTGACCCTCCCGCGGCGTAGTGTTCGTGTCCGACTATGATTGCCTGTACATTAGCTTATGTAGCGTCTGGAGCCCCCAACACATTCTGTACTACTTTGTTCAAATATGGCACGTAATCAAAAGCCATTCATACGATTATGATATATTTTATGCGACCTATGACCTACAGCCTGCCCTTAAGACAGCATTCGTCTTAATGATGTAAGCCCTCCTCGGTATGCCGCTTTTGCACTCTGTACAGGCTGGGATCCAGTCCTCGGAGGGGGCAGCAACTCATAGTAAACAAGACCGCCCTTATCCTCTGTCGCCTTCCTACACAATTGCAACGGACCCCGTGTCCTCTTGTAGTGAGGGTTGTCTTTCAATAGATGCACCAAAACATCAGCTGGAAGCGAAATCCTAAACACGGGCGAAAAGTCGCGGCCATCATCACCCGTGTCATCAATATTTAGTGTGTCGAAATCAAACATGCTATGTTCCGATGGCGCACCATCAACCTGGAGAAGAGGAACGTCTATCTCGAGATTTTTTTCTCGCTCAAAAGCCCGCTGGACTGTGTATCTCGCTGTCCCTGTCTTGGTGTGGTATCTCCTAAGGTAAAAGTGCGCGCCGCCAGGACAGCAGGGACACAACTTTTGGATACAGAAGAGGTAGGCTCTGGTTTCTGCGTTTGGAAGCTTAGTCTGGCAGGTTGAGCATATGGTGGTCCAATCGTCTAGATCGGGCCCGCTGTAGAACTCGGTTTCGGCTGCCTGGATAGGGAGCTCAAGGATGGGCATGTTGGAGCCGGGGCTGTTCTTCGCATGGAAATCCGTTTTGTACTCCAGAGCGTCGATCAGGTAGAGCCAGAAGCACACGCAGAGGGATTTCTGTAGCGCCTTTATTACGTGCAGGAATACTTCGGTATCGGAGCTGTCGTAGTCCACGGGTATGAGAGCTGCATCCGATGCGATGGATAACAGTGAGTAGATGCGATCGCGCGGTCTCTGACTCTGTCTGCTAGGAAACCCATTACAGATGCGAGCCAAGTTCTGACCCCTGATCTGCAGCTGCCCTGCCATGGTTCTTACATAGGTGGCGAATACACGTATATCGAACCCCCATTGTTCTTCACGCAGGTTTCTTCCCTCTTCGTTCAATCGACCAAACGCCCTCCACATGACTCTGAGGTCCATGGGGTTTGTTTCGGTCTGGCCCACTAAGAGTACGAGACGGCGTGCTAGTACAATCTCCTGGGTAATCCATGCTCTTTTCCAGTATTGGTTGTGCACCACTTCCATCCAGTTGTCGTGAAGGTGGCCATTGGTGTCTGTACAACGTTGATTCCACAGATCCCAAAAATCCCAAAAATCAAACTTGCGTGAGTTGAGTTTCGTGGCCTCGGAAGCAAAAGCGAACGCAGAACGCAAGGCCTCGCTATGGCCCAGCCATGATACCACTTCGACCGCACTCGAATATATCGAGCCCATCTGAGCGACTTGATGGTTTCTCTCCTTGGTGGATGTCTGGTCAATGCATATTGCATCTATCCAGAATGCGCGTGCAGAAGCTGTATACTTCTTCCGAGCAACCTCCATGAAATCTCGCAAGTTTTTCCGAACCCTTATAGCTCTTCCGTTGATCAGAATTTCTTGTTGGTTGTCTTCAGGCCCCCATACGTAGGATAGGCAAGTGTACGTCGATTCGACGCTGGCATGCCATACTTCGCACTGTAAAAGGCCTGTTTGCGATAGATGAGGTAGAAATCTGAGGAGTCGAATAGCGTCTCGAGTGTAATTGAGAGGTTCGTAGGCGAAGGAAGGTGGTGTAGAGACCACTGAATCTTTTCGCGACAGGTAACGGGAAGAGGCAGCCATTTGCTCGAGTCTCTTGGAAGTATCGTGTAAATGTAGTTTTTTAGGGATGGTATATCATAAGAGAGCTTTGAACAGGACGTCAGAGATGCGGATCTCGTCTGGGCTTGGATTGACCGAAGGTATATAACTTGTAATGAACGCGGCTGTGCTGCTTGAAGCTGTTTCCGCCTAGGCCTGCGTATCGCCTATGCAGCGCATCAGCGCTAGGCTGAGATGGAATCATAGTTCTAGAGAAGCGCGAGAGTCTCCACCTTCTTGAGAGTCGTTGGCTACAGACATGTTCCATCGGTGTTTCGAGCCTGCTCTGCAGGATCTCATACGCGCCTAGACCCGTCGCGCGCGGTTGGCGAGTCGCTAGACAGGTAAATTGATATTTTGAGTAAGCTAGAATGGGAAATTAGACATTAGATTTAAGAGCACTAGATGAAGTACAATGAAGACGGTGATGCAGGACTGTCGATGTGTTGCCCAGACAGGCGCGTGCACAATGATGGGTGGGTGGGTCCGCCGCCTGCACTGGCGCGAAACCCCACTATCCCAAAAGTTGTCCACTCACTGGCTGTGATGTGCTATAACCAGATATGCGGATGAAGCGAAGGTTGCATTATACTAGAGCAATCGTGTATTTTCTTTCATTGATCTATGTACGAAATGATGCCTTATAAGATCTTTACCTACATTCTGTAGATGAGCGCAAGTAGGTGCTCTAGGCGCGGAGAATGTAGATGAATTTGCCAAGGTCGATATATTCTATCAGCTGTTGGAGGCCATCTTCATAGGCAGGAAAGTGCACTCCAGAGCGAAACTTCCTACCCTTTCGTCACTTTAGCCATGACCTGCTTATTGGTGAATTCTCCTGATCCGTCGGTCACTATGTTAATTGCTGCCTTGAGCTATCGACTGATTTTAGCATAAGACCGTTTACCTGCTCCTTCAGAGTTCCGATAACTCTCCAGCAGTTCTTGTCTTCCAAAGGCCGTCAGAACTTCACCAATCTTCGATAACTAAGCCTTTGTCGAAGCGACGTCGACCGGCCATCATCAGATACCCTGATATCATCGTCCGTGAAGATGCAGAACGTCGAGATACCTGCAGAGAAAGTTGGTATGGCAGACCAAATCTGACTGTTTTGGGCGAGCTGACGTATCATGGCCGAGATGCTGACGGTAGTATTAGCATCGCTGCATCCTTCTGAACCGAAATTAGAGCCTTCGGCCGCTGAGTTCACGCCTCACGAGGATTGTGATATTACCATCATGTGGCATAACATCGACTCTCGGAGTAACTTTGTCATGGTCCGTAAGGAGTCTCGGGGTCCGATCGAACGCATTCTTATGGACTTTGCGAGAGTGCTTCAGAGTGGGTTGTTGGAGGTGTACAGTGTGAATGCAAGCAAACACCTCTTCAACGTGGTGGTTGCATGCGAGAAGAATAATGAAGAAGGGGTCATGGACCAGATTCTCAGCGTACATTGAAGGGTTCGACCATATGGAATGAAGCGTGGGCAATAAGAATGTTGCCTGCATGGAATCGTTCCGTTTGAGGCGCCTCTACTGTGTATTTCTGATGTCAATCCGTCTGCTTTTGAGTGATATCGCATCAGATAGTCTTCTATTCCAATGAAAAACTCGCATCCTTTGCTTTTCGCATCGACTGGGGCCACATCATCTAGGTGCCCGCCTACTTATGCATTTCATGGTGGCGCATCGTGCCAGCTATTGATGCATGGATGTTGTTCAATGGAATTAGGTCAAATATGTGAAAGACTGCAGATTACTAGATGCAACCACGATATAGATGCCTATCAAGAACATGTTGAGGCAGCAGGCTCCGAGATGTTGTTGACTCGGAGAAGATCGGGATGTGTTGAGATTTGGCGTTGAACGGAGCCTTAATCGCTTAGCGCGAAAGCGGATCCCCGAGCTGGCGGAGCTGAGCAACTTTTCGAATCAACACCACCACCGCAGTCAACCCCGACCTCACCCCCTCCACATCCTCCTCCCCTACCACAATGCTGTCCAGGACAATTAGGCGGAGCGTTGTCTCGCCTTTCAGGCGCAATGTCGTCGCCCCTGCCATGCGACCTACCTTCGCATCCAGGTTCGTCACCACGGACGCGGCTTCATCGCATACCGACCCGGCGAATGTGCCATCGGTAAGGAATCCTCATGCAAGGCCAATTGAGAGGCCGTGGGTATGCGACGGGTGATTAACCGCTTGCAGGAGGACGACAAGCCCTTCGAGATCCGCCTCTCCGATGAGGCCTTTGAGACATACGAACTCGACCCGCCGCCGTACACAATGAACGTCACCAAGAAGGAGCTGAAGAAGATGTACTACGACATGGTCGCTGTCCGGTATGGGCTTCCGGGATTTCAATGTATATGCATCTAACCAGGCGCTAACGCGGGGAATAGACGCATGGAAATGGCCGCCGACAGGCTCTACAAGGAGAAGAAGATTCGGGGTTTCTGCCATCTTTCCACCGGTCAAGAGGCCGTCGCTGTCGGTATCGAGCACGCCATTGAGCGCGCCGACCATCTCATCACTGCCTACCGCTGCCACGGCTTCGCTCTGATGCGCGGCGCAACTGTCAAGTCCATCATCGGTGAACTTCTCGGCAGGAGAGAGGGTATCGCATACGGAAAGGGTGGATCCATGCACATGTTCGCCCCCGGTTTCTACGGTGGAAACGGTATCGTGGGTGCTCAGGTTCCCGTTGGCGCTGGTATCGCTTTCGCATGCCAGTACACCGACAAGAAGAACGTCACCCTCGCTCTCTACGGAGACGGTGCCTCCAACCAGGGTCAAGTTTTCGAGGCTTTCAACATGGCCAAGCTCTGGAACCTGCCCGTAATCTTCGGCTGCGAGAGTGGGTATACCACAACATAGCTAAACATGCAGTCTGCTAACTCCGCGTAGACAACAAGTACGGTATGGGAACTGCTGCTAACCGTTCTTCTGCTCTCACCGACTACTACAAGCGTGGTCAATACATCCCCGGTCTGAAGATCAACGGTATGGACGTCCTTGCCGTCAAGGCCGCTGTCAAGTACGGAAAGGAGTACGCCGCCGCTGGCAAGGGTCCCCTCGTCTACGAATATGTCACCTACCGTTACGGAGGACACTCCATGTCCGACCCCGGAACCACATACCGAGTGAGTTGGAATGGTTCTCGATGAAGACCAGGCGCTGACAATGTGTAATAGACCCGTGAGGAGATCCAGCGCATGCGCAGCACAAACGACCCCATCGCCGGTCTCAAGCAGAAGCTCCTCGACTGGGGCGTCACTTCCGAGGAGGAGCTCAAGTCCATCGACAAGCAGGCCCGCTCCGACGTCGACGCCGATGTTGCCATCGCCGAAAACATGGCCGCCCCCGAGGCCACTGGCAAGGTCCTGTACGAGGACATCTACGTCCGTGGCTCCGAGCCCGAGTTCCTTAGGGGCCGCATTCCCGAGGAGAACTTCTACTACACCGAGCACGACATGGGTGGTGAGAAGAAGCCCGTCGCCAGGACGGCTTAGACGTCTTTTATGAGGTTTACGGGTCCGGACACATGACGAGGACAATGTGGTGAAGGTGAGGGAATTGTAATTCTAGGATTTAGAGGCTTTCTACATGCGTGTAAACAGCTAGCTAGGGAGCGTGGTTCTTGCATTGAGCGACCATTCTTGAAACCCATCTTTTTCAATCCTTCCGCAAAGCAGTTGTGGCTGATCCTACGAAGGGGGAATGTGTGATGGTCTCACAAGAAATTTACGGCATACTTCGAGGAAAAAGCCTATGTTCATTCACGCTGCCCTTTATGATTTGATGCATTCAGCGGCATGAATTGATGCAAGAACGGGTTGCCATGGATTTTGAAATTTCCATTCATGAATTCTGGATCATGCACATACCATCTATATGGGTATCAAAAAGGTCCGATACTTGGGGTTTGTAATCGAAACAAAGGTCACATTCCCAGAAGTCTTCATCAAGTGACTAACCCTCTCCACCACTAGCGTTCTCATCCTCCGAGTCCTCCTCAAACTTCCGCTGTGCAGACTTGTCCTCGCGCTTCCTCTTCGTCGCTTCGACGCCACCGGACGTCAGGTAGAGGAACTGTGGATCCTTGTAGTTATCAAGGTGAGTGAAGAACGTATTAAACCTGATCATGATTAGCGTCTTATCCCTGTACTGAGTCTAGTATGGGAACGCTTACTGGTTGCCCTCCGCCTCCTCACGGAAAATGCGCTGGTAAATCTCCCGCTCCTTGAACTCCTGGATTTTATCGTCGTACTTGTTGAAGTCGATTGGATCGCGACCGTGTTGCTTAGCTGACTTGATGTTGTACGAGTCGAAAACTGGTCGCTCGAGTAAGAGGCCCAGACCAGGTGCCTTGGGTATCCGCACAACCTCGTTGCCGAAGCTCTTCTCCATAATGGAGGGATCGGTACCACATCTTACTGTTAGTGCAGCCATGCCGACCATCTTACGGATCTGATGCATCATGAAACTCTGGCCGTGCACCTTCAAGCTCAGCCACTCGGTGTTGTTGATGATGATTGGCTTTGGTGCGACTTTGAAGCTCTTGATGTAGCGCTGGGCGGACTTGTCATTGAACTTCTTGTGGACGGTGTAGTTGTGGTATTTGTGGGTTCCGAGGTAGTTATCCAGTGCAGCTTGGACGCGGGCTTGTCGCTCGGGAGAGATGCGGTATGCCTTCTTGACGTCGATGTAGGCCTTCTTGAGTGTCTTGATGGCTTCTTCGAGGACGGGCTGATTGACGATGCCTTCAGGGAGAGGCCGTGAGCCATCCGTAGAGTCGTCGAGGGTGACGTTCTCGCTTTGCTGTATCGCGTCGATGGTTTTTTTGACCTCGTCTGAGGGCTTTTCGACGCCTTCCATCTCGCCTCCAGCTGGCTGCGCAGTCTCTTCAGCTGCTTCCGTGCTCGCGGGCTTCTCTTCGCTCTTCTTGTCGACTGACGCGTCGATCAAACGGTCCTCGCCAGGTTGAGCATCGATAGCTTCCACGTTGTATAGCGCTTCATGTACGAGGGGTCTTATTGAGTCGTCTAACGATTCCAAGATGGGCTTGATGTGCTTCTCCTCCACCTCGGGCCAAAAGTCTGCGACTTCAGCTTGTCTCTTGCGATATCCCTCAACGTCATTCTTCTTCTCTGCGTACTCATCAAGCTTTTTGCCTAGATAACTCGAAGGGTGCGGTGGGAGGAACGAGTGTGTCGGGATCAAGTATTCGTACCATCTCGAATCGCATGCTTGGTAGCAGCTGAAGGAGCCAATGGTTCTCTGGATACCCCATACTCTGATCTGGTCGGAGAGGTTCGCATTGATCTTGTCGACGATATCATCCTCTTCGATGATCAATTTCAGCGATACGACGTTTCCTGCAGCGTGCACGCCTTTGTCGGTACGGGCGCAACGCACGAGGGAGGACTTCTTGGGATCGGATGCGTTCGCCTTGGAGATTGCGCCGGCAGCAACAAAAGCGTTGAAAAGGTCGCCCTCAATCGTCTTCTGCTTGTTGTCGATCTGCATGCCCTTGTAGCCGGTGCCTGAGTAGCCGATCATGACTGCGACCTTGCGCTTCGGCCTGCGCTCCTCGGCCTGGACTTCTTCGGCGGGGAAAGCTGCTGGCAGGGCTGGTCGCTCGTTCTCGCCCTTTTCGTCCTGGTCTTTATATTTGGCTTGCTGTTCGGCATTGCGGTCCCGCCGATCTAATTGAGCAGAGCTTGCTTAGTTAGATACGCACATTAGCAAGGCAAGATGTCGCTCACTTGTGTTCCTTACGCCCCATATTCTTTTTCTTATTCGGACGGCTTCCGTGCTGGTGCCGTCCACCACCTCCCCGCGAAGCATTTCGGCGATCGCGATCCGCCCATTTGCGCTTCTTGTCGCTTCTGTCGCGATTCGAGGAACCGCCGTCGCAGCGGGAACCTTCGTTGTCAGACATTGTCGCAGGAAACTCCTCACTAGCTTGCTCCAAGAATTGAAGCTGCTGGGCATGGAGTAGTGAATTCAAGAAAGGTAGTTGCGGCTGCAGGTGAAAGTAAATTGTGGGGTCGTAGTTTCCCATTTTCTCGGAGCTCCAGGCTTGGCGCAGCAGGTACGCCTCACCGCCCGCGCCGCGCTTACTTCACCTTGTCTTGTGCCTAGAATCTCGAGACCTCATCTCATTTTCTCCTCCACCATCCTGCTGTCACGTCAACTTGCGCGCGGACACTCATCGCAGGAAGTAAACAAGGGACCTGGCTCCGCTGACACGCAAAAGCCTGTCTTTATCGAAGCGCTCCGTCTGCGCCTTGGTCCGGCGCATTCGATTAAAGCCGTCGCAGCCTGCCGCGCATCCCCTACCTTTCGAATAGTACTCAAGCGGGCCTTCCCACACTCGCAATCATGGGCGCAGCTATGAAGGATCCCGTAGAGAAGACGGCAAAGGATCCCGTACAAGTAGTGAAGCAGTTGCTGCGGACCGTAGTCCGCATGTTTTACGAGACTGAACATATTGTGATCATGGACGCCCTCTGCTATCACGGCGCACTGCCCGTGGCTGACATGACCATCATCCTGGATGCAGGCAAAAACTCCAAACACGTTAGCAAGGTTGCGGGTAAGCTGAGGGAAGCAGGTTTGTGTTCATCGTAGGTATTTCGACAAGTCTGTTAATCCGCGCTAACATCCTCAGCTATACGCAACATGTCATGCGTCAGGGTGCCAACAAGGCATCCAGCAGAGAGTTCTTCTACATTGACTGGCGACATGCTGTCGACTCGATCAAATACAAAGTCTACAAGATCGACGAGGGCATCAAGAGGGACGCGAAGCCTACGACTGAGAAGGCGGAATTTAAGTGTCTGCGCTGCAAATCGACCTTCACCACCATGCAAGCCCTCGACCATCCCGACGACAACCCAGGGCCTGACGACAGCGGTTTCATCTGCGCGAGATGCGGTTTCAGGCTAGACGAGATCGATCCAGACGCTCAAGCAGACGATATCGACGATACCCCCGCCAAATTCAACAAGCTGTTCGGTCCGCTCATCGAGACAATGAAGGAGATTGAGGGCATGGGCAGTCTTCCAGCAATGGAGCCATCGGACATCATCAGTGAGAGGATCGAGCTGCCTCGAGACAGGAACGTCGACCCGGGCACTCAGGTGGAAGTCATCGAGACGACCAACGGACGACCAACGGCTGTGAAGGGTATCGATACCGGCCCAGAGAAGATCAATGTGCAGATTGGATCAAGTGCCGAGCAAAACGAGAAGCAGCGGATGGCAGACAAGGCTCGCCAGGAGAAGATTTCAATGCAGAACCAGCTGCCTTCCTGGCATACGCAGTCGACTGTGATCAAGGATGCTGCTGGAAATACAACGGCTGTCAAGCAAGAGGACAATGGCGCAGACGCGCCCAGCATCAAAACCGAGGGAGGTGAAGCCATTGCTGGCAACCAAAATCTCGATGCCGTCTTCGCCCAGATTGAAGCCGAGCGTCGTAGGAAAGAGCAAGAAGAAGACGACGACGAGGATGACGAGGACGAAGATGAGTTCGAAGACGTTGATGTCGGCACACCAAGCGCTCTTCCAGACGCAAAGCGTGTAAAGTTAGAGACGTCTGCCGCTCCCACGCCTTCGGTTGCCGCAACGCCAGCTGCCGTGACTCCGGCTGCGTCGAACGGAGGAGAAGAGAGTGAGGAGGATGAATTTGAGGACGTGAATTAATGTTTTGCATAGCGCTGGAGTTTGGGTTTGACATGTGTTATCCAGTGTCAGATTGGGTTCAACCGGGGAAACAAAGCACGATTGCATGCAAGGCGCAGAGGTGTTGTAGATTATCTGTCCAAAATTCTGTGGCATGCTTCTTGCAAGAGTATCAATCCAGGGAAACTTTGGAAATGCAAAAGAACAACCTTCTGCTATGAATATGCTAGTGTTTTAGTGGCTTTTAGAAGGAAAGAATGGGGTAGAGAGGTGATGCTCGTGAGGTCCTCAGCCCTACGGTCCCAGACGACCGGAACCCTAGGCGAGCTTCTGCTTCCACCATCCCACCTCAGACCCCCGCGTGCCTTCACCAAGACCTCCGCACTCGCCCCGCCAGCGTCAAACAGTCCCCCCCTCAAGTACTGGCAGTATTGTCTGATGGACGATTAATCAAAGCGCGAATTGATAATGGCCGCCTCTACCAAGGATCTCTCTACGCTGCTCGCGCAAGCCACCATCGAAGACCACGACGAAGTACTGAAGGCTACCAATGCAGCACTCAAAAAGTCCAAAGGCAATCAGGATGCGCAACATACCAAAGCCGTAGCTCTCCTGCACTTGGACCGCTATGAGGACGCGCTGCACGTCTTCGAAGCGGCGCAGGAACTCCAGAAGAAGGCGCCATTCGAATATGCGTATGCGCTCTACAAGACTGGCAATGCGACCAAGGCTGTAGAAGTCGCGCAGGCGGCAGGGCCAGATGCAGGTCGCGGGATGAAGCATATGCTTGCTCAAGCTGTGGGTATTAAGCAGCCGAGGATGCGCATACGTGGCTAATACATCGCAGGCATATCGCTCCGAGAACTTCGCTCAAGCCACAAAGATTTACAAGGAGCTCGCAGACCAGAACGTACAGGATGAGGAATACGATATCCGAATCAACTCCGGCGCCGTGGATGCGCAATTGGAATGGACAGGACAAGGCGAGCTGGCACAGAAGAAGCAGCCCACACGGGAGGATCTGGAGGTTTTCGAGACGGCCTTCAACGCAGCATGCGGCAGCATCTCGCGCAATGAGTTTGGCCAGGCTCAGGTGTGCTTGAAGCGCGCAAAGGATCTATGCAACGCTGTTTCGGACATGAGCGAGGAAGAGAAGCAAGCTGAGCTGCTGCCCATCACCGTGCAGCAAGTCTATGTCTTGATACAACTGGGAAAGATTGATGAAGCTGAGGAATTGGCCACAAAAATCCCCTTTGCTGAGTATGAGATTCCGAAAAACCCCCCTGGACAACTGCTAACAGTCGCAGCATCAAGGAGCTCTCGACCCGCTACATCGCTCAAGTCAACAGCATTGCCGCCTCAAAAGAACATTCGAACCCCTACCTCTCACATCGCTTATTCCACGCGTCGCCCCAGCCTCCAGTCACCGATCAACACTTCTCCTACCAATCCAACATTTTGCGACAGGATGAATATGTCATCTCACTACTGTCGCAGAAGGTGGCCGGTGTTGCAGAGTCGACCGAAAAGGTCATCTCCGCATCCCCCGCACCATCTCTCTCTCCAGCTGTCAACATGGCCGCGGTCCTAAATGCAGCTGCACATGCCAGGAATACCGACACGGAGAAGGCTGCTCTAAAAGAGATCTTGCCATTGCTTGAGAAGAGACCAAACGATGTCGGTTTGATACTGACCATAACACAACTATATGTTCTTACGAACAACTATGCCGCCGCGACCTACCTCTTGGAATCATTTTTCAAGCGTCTGGAGCAGAGTGGTTCTGCTTCAGACCTTGATGTACGCTTTGCACCAGGCCTGATCGCAACACTTGTCTCGTTATATGCGCAGCAGGGGCGTCCAGGAGCTTCCAAGAACGAATTAGCAAAGGCCGCTGAGTACTGGCGGAAGCCTCATAAATCACAGACAGAAGCACCCTCAAAGTCTTTAATGGTTGCTGCTGGCACAGCGCTTCTTGACACGCACAACCCGGAAAATGTCAAGTCCGCAGGAGAGATTTTCAAAGGCTTGTACGATCAAGATAACGAAGATCGCGCGGCAATTGCCGGCCTTGTCGCAGCGTACAGCATCACCGATCCTTCCTCCATACCCGCAGATCTGCTGGCGTACTTGCCAGAAGCAAACCGCCTAGTGTCTGATATCGACGCTGTCGAACTTGAGAAAACCGGCGTACCCCTCGGTACCCTGAATACAGTCAACCTTGCAGCCGAATCGCGGAAACGCGCCCTTGCACCAACTAATGTTGCGCCATCGAGGGCGAAGAGGTTACGCAAGGCAAGGATGCCAAAGGACTATGTAGAAGGAAAGAAGGTGGACCCCGAGAGGTGGCTGCCAATGCGTGACAGGAGCTACTACCGACCCAAGGGACGGAAAGGAAAGAAGAAAATGGAGGGTCTCACACAAGGAGGAATGGTGGCAGAAGAGAAGGGTACACCGGCCGCTCAGGAGAAAAAGGGTGCGGACAAAGGCAAGAACAAGAAGAAGGGCAAGGGCGGCAAGTGGTAAGCATGGAATAGATGCACCAATGTCGCCGATTTCACTATAAAACTTGTAGACTACATTTGAGCCTTAACACGCATGTTGTTGCATGTATGATGCGGCGAGTGCGAGTCATGTGGCATTGCCCCACCTTGCATTTCGGTGAGCTCCAAGCTACCCCTCTAAACCTTCCATCAACAAACTTCACGCCATCAAGCCAACACTAGAACAACGCATTGCTACAATGCAGCGATTAATCGCTGTCGCGTCAAGATCTGGATGAAAACCGGAGCGACTGAATCGAGCAATGGTCGCACTAATTAAGAAGCAGCAAGTGGACAGAAAAACTGGACATCCTACAATAAGCCGAGGTTGACCGCACGCTTTTACTCTTCGGTGGTTACTAGATAAGGCTAGGTTCTTGACCAGCTGTTACGTCTGGACCTGGATTACCTTGGATCACCGTGGAAGCCCCGTTCATAGTTGACAAATTGCAGTCGTTGGTATTTAAAGCTGGTGTTAGTCGCGCTTTTGGTTCTGCTGTTTACTATACCCATCACCTCATCACCTTCCACACTCATCGTTGCTACCCTCACAAACAGCAACATCGAATCAAAATGCCAGGCCAAGAGACCCGTCAATGGATTCTTTCCAACCCTCCTCACGGAGACCCCGTAGTTGAAGGAGATAAAACCACATTCAAGCTCGAATCTACCACCTTACCTACCCCAGGAGCCGATGAAGTGCTCATCAAGATGCTATACTTCTCCAACGACCCTGCGCAGCGAGGATGGCTTGACCCCACAATTGAGGCTGATCGTCTATACGTCCCGCCCGTCAAGAAGGGCGACGTGATGCGCTCCATTGCCATTGGCGAGGTTGTCGAATCCAACTCCGATAGCCTGAAGAAGGGTCAAATCGTCACAGGAACTCTCGGCTGGACCGAGTACATCGTCGTTTCCGCAAAGGCCGTCCGTCCAATCCAAGCCGACGAAAGCGCTGGAATCCGTCCCACGCACTTTGTCGGAGCCCTTGGTGGTACCGGTCTAACAGCCTACTACGGTCTTATCGACATTGCCCGTGCCACAGCTGCCGACACTGTCGTCGTTTCCGGAGCCGCAGGTGCTACCGGCTCCATGGTTGTCCAAATCGCCAAGAAGGTCCTTGGCTGCAAGCGCGTCATCGGTATTGCCGGCGGAGCCCAGAAGTGCAAGTGGGTTGAAGGCCTTGGCGCAGACGTCTGCGTCGACTACAAGGCCGCTACTTTCGAGCAAGACCTCAAGAAGGCCACTGAGGGCTTTGTAGAAGTCTACTTCGACAATGTCGGTGGCGATATCCTCTCTCTCATGCTCGGCCGCATGAAGCGCCATGGACGCATTGCTGCGTGCGGTGCTGTCGCCACGTACAACTCCATGGGCGACAGTGGCGTCAAGAACTGGTTCGAGATCATCAGCAACCGTATCGAGATCAAGGGATTCATTGTCATCGATGCGATGGAGAACGGCAGGGCTGGACCTATAATTCAAGAGCTTATCAAGGGCGTCAAGGAGGGCAAGATCCAGATTGGCCCCGACACGGAGACAATAGTACCAACCAAGTTCGAGAATGTGCCCAAGACATGGACGATGCTTTTCAAGGGAGGTAACACTGGAAAGTTGGTTACACAGATCCAGGCTTAGAGCAAACAATAAGCTTAGACCTTGAAACTAAAATAACAAGAAATTTCACTCCAACCACTTCTCTTCCACCCACTTTAATCCCTCTCTCAACCATTCCGCCTCATCCTCTTTAACCTCAACATCAAACCCATGATCCTCACCCTCCCGAACCACCAACTTAACCTCCGCCCCATCCTTCAACCCCTTACACTTCTCCACAAAAGCCTTACAATCCTCAACACTAACCAGCGAATCCGCACCACCATGAACAATCCACGTCGGGGGCAGACTTTCCTTCTCCTCCACCAGGCCCACAGGCCACATCCTCTCATCATCGCCAAAGTACTTGAGATACTGCCCATACATTGCGAGTGCAAGACTAAGTGGCGAGCGCTCTGGGGGCGTGGCAGAAGAGACGACAACGCCCGGTTTTACCGTCGCCATGTGTTCCGCGATTACGGATTCGGGCGGTGCTGGAAACCCGAAGAAGGTGTCTGCGGGCTCGGCGCGTAGATAATTCGTCATGGGATACTGAGCTAGAATGGCTTTGATGGTGCCGCGAGGCTGTGTGAGACCGCTCATGAGGGCCATGTAGCCGCCGGCTGATTCGCCGGAAGCCATAACTCGTGAATGGTCGAGGTTGATGGGGCTACTGCTTCCGTCTTTTCCTGCAGAAACTGCGTTTAGTGATGATAGGAAAGCATCGACGCCCCCGCTGTGAAACCACGTCCAGAAATCGGCTAGGTCTTGCAGGATATCTGCACCGCTGTGTTCGGGGATGAGGCGGTAGTTTGGCAGGACGACGATGCAGGATGTGCGGTGGATGAAGGGGATGAAGAAGGCCGCGATCCAGTCTGCATAGAGGGCGTCGCCTGTCACCTGCCAGAAGGGAGTTTGTTAGTCAACAGGGAGGGTATCGGGTGGGTCATGGTGAGGTACTGCTGGGTCGGTGATGGGTATGCGGGAAACGAAGATACAGTGCTGATGATAAGAGATGAAGACGACATACCAGTCCTCCGCCGTGAAACTTGACCATCACAGGATGTTTCCCTGGTTTGATGTCCTTGGGTACTAGAATTGCAACGCCAATCTCATGATCCCCAATCTTCTTGTATGACGTCTTGTACACATTGAAACTATCAAAGCGCGTCGCGGGCGTTGTGTCGTCGAGTGGTGCCATTTTTACTACCTTCTCTTTTGCACTCGTATAAGATGGCTATGGGTAGTTAAAGTGAGAGAGAGGTGGACAATTCATGGGTAGGCAAAAAGAAGAACGGCGACTCTAGAAATTGGAAAGAAAAATGGTCAGGGCCTGGTTTTATATACGAAGCGTGTAGTGAGTTCCGCTAATTACATGGATCGGTACAGAGACTGATGGATAGGGCCTGGAGCGGACAGCCGCATCTGGACACGGCCCGCGGAGTAAGCTAGAGCGGGGTAATTGGGAGTGGTTCAATCGTTCGTATATCAATTACAAAAACGCCCGATGCATTGTGTTTTGCTTTAGAGCTTACCAGACGTCCGATCACTAAACTAGTCTTGGCCCAGGGAATGGTGTTGGCATTGTCGAGACCCACTCCGCTTCCGCTAGATTGTGGGGGCGGTGTATGAACGGAGTCCGCGGGTTGCGCTGTTTCTTCCTGTTCGTTTGCTCATCATGTTCACGGGGAGATATGGAAAAGTTCAACGCAATGTGACTCAACACACTGGAGCAACAGTAAAAGAGAATCCGCATTGCTATATGCAAGTCCGCAAAAGCTCTGTCTTTAGCATTTCTTCACAGGCTCCTGATCAGTCTTCTGATAGTATCCACCAGAAATACCGCACGTCTCGGCAAGACAGCCATCGAAGGCGGATGGAAAGCAAGATAATCCATGCGAATCCCAAGGTATGTACTAGGATCCTTTCTAACAACGTAGACAAGGTATATAGGGTAGGCGTGCAAGTATGGTGTTGGAGAAAACCTAGAAACCACCGCGAAGCGCGAGGACCAAGTGCAATGTGGCGCCGCCCTCGAGCTGGTAGTCTGCTGCCGTCTTGTCGTCGCTCCTGTATGGCCTCGTTAGTCTCGTCCTTCGGCATTGTTCCGGAAAGAAACAGTTGTAGAGAGAATGATCATGCGAGAAATGTCAAGACGTACATCTGCTTTCCACCGTAAATCAGACGTTGTTGCGCAGGTGGGATACCCTCCTTCTCCTCGACGCGCTCCTTTATTCTCGAGACCTGTGGGTACGATGTTAGCCTCTTTGCTAGAAGACCCGTTTTATATCGTAGTCTCCCAGGATTCGCTCGCAAATCTTTCACAGAAGGTGCGATGGGTGAAGCTCGACCGGAGAAGGTGGAGTGTGCGTACCTTGTAGTCGGCCTCGATGTCGAGCTCGATCTCCTTGCCGGTAAGTGTTCGTACTCTGTCGCCTTTGTTAGCCCTCCTGTTCTCCCGCTTTGTTCTGGCATTGCCCGTCGCGCCTGCAACCTACTTGATCTGCATCGTGTCTGCCCTTCTCTCAACTCGCGCTTCGCGTCGTCGGGTTTACTTTTTAGTGCGTCGGATATAAGGTGATCTGGCGAGTCTGGAGGTTGTGGTAGATGTTCTTCGTAGTGGTGATAGGGAAAAGGGTCGCACTAGGGGAGGAAAAGTTATAGGCAGCGAAGTGATTGCGCTTTGCCTCGATGCCAAATCGTCAGGCTGCAGCAGCTGAACCACGGACCACCGATGGTGGGGTCAAGCTCCGCCACGAGGCGGGGCAGAACTGTGGCTGGTGCGGGCTGATTAGTCGACGTTTACATTACCACCACTGAGCACTACAAAGGAGAAAATGGTGAATGGGTCTGAATAGAAAATTAGTAAATGTGAATTACGATATTCGACATAGGCATTGCGATGCCGAAAGGACATCCTAATCTCGACCATGGTATTGCATCTCAACTAGTTCAATGCTCAGTAGATCAATATCCACTCTCAGAATGCATCGTCACTACTCAGCGCTTTGCAGTCTGTACGTTCACATCCTACGCACTCTCATACCAATCAGCCCACCAGCACTATGCACAAAACAAACACAAAATCGGAGAGAAGAAAACGTCTGGTCTACAACTCGGCTCCATCCTTTAGCTCCGGAACTACCGACAACACCCATCCCCAGTCATTTCCCCAGCCATCTACATCATCGACTTTTCCCTCTACCCCATCTGGCCACACAGTCTGCTTTTTCTGACAACCCACCGCGCCAAAGAATCCTCCAAAGCCGTTCTTGTACTCTGGTTGGACAGAACCCGAAACCATCTCGGTAGGCTAGTGCAACGTGGAAGTTCCCACCGCCCCAGCAACGTGGACAATCCCTCCGAGAGAGGGAAAAAGTAAATGGAAGGAGAGATGGGGCGATTCCGGTTAGTGGAACCAATCACGAGGGTAGGGAGAATTGAGGAAAGGTTGGTGGTGTATACGGCGGTGATAGTGGGATAATGGGATGTTTGTGAGCTGCTTCGACTTTTGCGTGTGTTTTTAGACATCGTTGTGGTTTCGCGGCAGAAACATCGGATGCTACTCAGTACATGATAGGTGTTGAGTCTACGGAATTCACCGGTGACGATGCTCTTATTCAGAAACGATTCTTAGCGCAATAACACACAAGCTTTCCTAGTCCAGAGTTCAAAGCATTATGAAACACGGTTGAATTGCCGGCGACGAGTAAGCCAGGCAGAAATAAAGCTGGCACTGGCCTGAGTTACTGATGCCCAGCTTGTATTCCTTGCCCTACAAAACCATTTCCGTTTTCTATCATCTGCCAGACGAACAAGCATCTTTCTAATCGCCCAAATGCACCAACTGGGGAGTCTTCCCATCCGACTTAGGGTATATGACGGTAGAAAGCCACGTCGGCCACGCCGTCAATACCGCTAGAGGCAAACATCTCCTTCATCCAACCAAACCCCCTGCCTCTTCCAGTGTTACACCACCATTCAAAGAGCCGCCGAAGTCCTGCCCTCGGCCGCAAGTCCAAGATAGGAAAAAAAGAATATATACACATGAAAAGGAGGAAATACTCCGAAACCGCGTAACCATCTCTAGTGGCCAAACCAGCAAAGACGATTTGGTGAATAGAAGGAGAAAGAGAAGTATAGATACCGAGTGTTAAACCGAAAAAGGAAGACAAAAATAGCCCAGATAAAATGCTTGCCCATCTAAAAACGGGGGTTTGTTTACACAGGGGTGGGTATATGTGAAGCAACTTTGGTCGCCAAGAGTGAGGACGGAGATAATAATGTTCAACATGGGGGAAGTTCCATAAGTTTGTGAACGCAGACAAAAGATGAAGACCAATGCCGTGTTCAGTGCCCGCCGTTCGCTGTAGTTGCCGTTGCCGTTCAAGATGGCCGCCGATCAGATACAGGCCGATCCAAGCTCGAAGGAAAACAGAAGGTGCGTAATGATGATATGCGAAGCCATGATTCACATCTTGCTTGTGAAATGCACTCAAGCCCAACGGGCCAACCCACACAACCACAACCGCTGTAATGCAGCAACGCGCACGGCGATTGGCACCCAAGACTACAAGAAAAGAAACGCCGTTGGAGGATGAGCAGAAAATCAGGCCACAATGCCGATCAAATACGGGGGGTGGAGATGCGAACTACGCAAAAAGGATGCCACGATCGAGACGAAAACAGGTACCGATCGCGAGGCCAGGCAGGGCTGGGTTAATCAAGTAGCGACGACGGGGAAGCTTGACCCGACAGCCGCTGTACCCAACAGGGAAGTGCAGAGGCCAAGAGCTTTGGGAAAAGGGTATAGTACAAGGAAGTAGCACCGGAACCAGCCGTTGAAGCAAGTCGGAAGGGGGGCCATGTAACCGAGAATAGTGATGCATGCCCTCAAAAGAGAAGAGCGGCTCGCTCTCGAGCGGCGGCGCCTAACGGCTATATTGTTATTTTGGTGCGACCGAGAGAAAAGCCGTGGGCATAAATCCCAGGTTCAAGCAGACGGAACTTGTAAAACCATCCCGGACTGCCGAGCCAGCGAACATCAGATCAGAGTGGCGAGTAAGCTGAGCGCTGTTCTCCTCACACGAGGACGCGAAAGACCAAGTGCCGTGGGTAAGCAGACTATTTTCGCGCGCATATGCCTGTCTCCCTACCCAGGTAACAAACATTGCATGTTTCGCAATGTGCGGGGTCGTAAGCGCAGGCGGGAAGGCAAGACTCCAAGGACGCGCCGGGGTGGGCAGTGCTGCTGACGAAAACCCATCATTTCCTGGAGAAGTGGTGCAGCCCGGGAAGGTGGGGAGGCGGGAATATGCAAGAAAAAAGGGTAGTAAGCCATTGGAGGGCCAGCGAACCGTCTAATGACCGGGCAGGATTTAGCCCACGCGTATGTGAACATTTTTGCCGTGCGTTGTCGCAAGAAATATTGTTGAAGTCATACTAAGGCCTTGTCTGGTGTCGATGCGCCGCGATAAAACGCCAGATATTACCCAGCATACGATGCCCAAACAAGAAAATCAGATATGGGGGTGACGACCTAAGATCGGAGCGATTCTTTTAAGCGGAGGGACCGCCCTTATCCCAGCGTTCCGGAATTTACCTCGGACTCGGGAAAATCGCCCAGGTGTCTAGAACGTCGTTCGTGCGAGAGATTGCGTCCAATGTGTGTAGCCGTGGGAACGACATTGCGATGTAATTTCATGAGATGAGGGAAGACGTTCCTTGGTGGGGTTGCGGGGGCCGTGCACTAAGATTTCGAGATTGAGAAGAGAAAAAATGCCCGGATTTTGGGACTCTTGTGTGGATTCCGCCTCATCTCGCTTGCAAATCATTGGGTAACTTGTTTTGTGGGAGATGGGAATGACGAAGGAAAACGAAAAAAACATCTTGCGCGCAGGAAATACTGTAATGTAAAACGGGTGTGCAATTCCATCCCTAGCTCGTATTCTAGTCGCATTCGCGTTCCCAAGGCCGCTCCTTTGGGACGCGTATGGGTGCTTATCGAAGGACCGATAATGCTCCCCAATCGCAACCAATCCAGGTTCGTATGGAAATACTACTCAAGTCATCTCCCAGTCTAGTGGTCACCAGCTTCTCGTTTGGGAGATGACATATATCCTCGGTCCCAATGTTGATGTGTGCCGTACTTGGGCGTTTCAGGTTGAACACCCATTGACGTTGGCGCATAAGTGGGCTGACTGTGTCCTCGAGCCTCATTTCTTTGTGGCGGAGTAGCGTACGCCTGATCCGGATTGGGCTTCGTCTTGCTCTCTGCATCTCTTGCTTCTTCTGCTATGTCGCCTTGCCGCACGATTGTCTCATGCGCAAGCCCAGAAACTGTGCCCCGCCGACTCAATGAACCGGTGGAGCCTTCCGCCGCTCGCGTGGATGCATCAGATCGGTTTCGAGCGTGTCCTCGTCGTGCTGGTGTCGACGTTGATGACGACGAAATGTGTGAGAACGATGGCGATGCATTGGATCCTGGCGCCGATGTAGGGGGTGGTGCTGGTTGGTGTGGGCCTTGGGCCTTGCGCTTTTTGGGGGAGCTGGTGTACTCTAGGTCAGACGCATGTGACGCTGCACGTTGCCGTGACTGGTGAACAGGCGAAGTTTTGTATTTACCTGAAGGCGTAGCTGGCGGATGACCGCTCGAACTCTTCTCCTGTGAAGACGAAGAAGGGGGGACCCAGTGGTGGAAGTAGATTGATGGGGAGGACTGCTCTTGTTGTTGTGTCTGTGTTTGTTGTAATTGTTGCACACCTGCTGGGGCCGCAGGAGGTTGTTGAACGGTCATCTCGTTCGTTGTCAATCGTGGAAGTTGCGATTGGGGTAGGGATCGTGGTGCTGATGCGGAAGGGCCCCCAAGACCAGCTTGTGCAGCTCTCGCGCGTGGTGATAGTGGTCCGCCAGTGTACCCAGAGCTGGAAAGCGGAGGTTGTTGATTTTGTGTAGGTAGTGTCTGTCCAGGTAGGACGGCTGTCGGTGGGAGTATCGTTTGCGGGGCTTGCACTTGGCCAGCGTATGCTGTCGGCGGTTGCTGTCCAAGTAATCTTGGGTCTCTTCGGGAATCCGGAGAAAGCTGTGCTTGCGCCTGCGCCTGCGCTTGCTGGTGGGCAGCTTGTACTTGAGTGGTGTACTGTTGTATCCACTCTGCGCTGATGTTGGCGAGGTTGCCTCCGCCGATGCCAGCGAATATGATCGGTACCAGGTGCGGTGGTATTCCGCCTTGCATGGATTCTCGAAGCATCGATTGCTCAACCCTGCGTTGCTCAAGCCGTAATGTTTCCTGCCTCGTCTTCTCTTCCTCTTGCTTTCGTCTCTCTTCTTCGGCTTTGGCCGCCAGCCAATTCTTCATACCATCTTCCGCGCCCTGCCACTGAGGTGCCGGGGGTAATTGGCCTAGTGAAGCAGATATCGGGGGAGGGCCTCGCGCCGGATCCGGCAGCGTCATCGCCGAGGGCGGAGGAAGACCCCGGTGAGGTGTTCCCATCGTGTGAGTAGAACTGGCAGGCTGTGAGGGAGGTGATCGCCTGTCAGAGTATCGAGTAACCGTAGAAGATGAGAAGGCTGGAGAGTAGGCATGGGGTTTGAATTCGAAGTCGGGCTTGACCGGGTTAGAGAGAGTGAGCAACATGGAGGAAAGTGGAGCCGATGTAGTAGATGTAGTGAAAGCAAGTCAACATTGAAAGGAGCAGATTTTTTGGGAGGCGCCAAAATTTCAAGGTCCAGGAGGAGAAGGAATAGTGTACATACTTATTCACGGGAGTATGTTTACCGGAAGGACCGTTCACATATGACCCAGGATGCAATCAGTAGCCGTTGGCTTTGGGGCTAGGCTCAAAGGGTCCCTGGCGCAAGGGCTTCGATTTCATTCGCGGTTAAAGCAGGGCAACGAGGAAGAGGAGGGGAGGGCAACAGGTAAAGTTCGATGCAACGAAGATCAAGCCCCCGTAGAAGGTCGCGTGGGCCGGCGTGGTCGATCAGGTCCAGATTGGAGCCAGATGAGTGAAAGTGGGCAGCAGTGGGGATTAGTGTGCAAGAAGGGAAGAGGACCGACTGGAGTCGGGCCAACCAACGGCAATGACGGCCGCAAAGGCTTGAGAGCAGCACGAAGAAACGGCAGGCCGTACGTCAAGGACAGCCGATATGTGGCGTTAGGCGGGAGATGGAGGGGAGCGAGTTAGCAGGGATATGCATGGAACGGGATGATTATCAGCAAGTGCAATGTTGTTGGAACTGCAGTGCGCGTACTTGTAGTCCCACCATGCGACGCGCCTGGAGAATGCCTCCGGTTGACGCAAAATCTGGTAGCGGTTCCCACTTGTGGCGCTGCGCTGGGATTCGCCGCATTAACTACGTCTGTCCCGTTGCCAGCCAAGCATGCTCAGCTCAGAAATCAGCAACGGTAGTTTGATGATACATGCGCCTGAGGCTAGACGCATGGGCCTGGCGCCGCGGATACTTCCACTTTGGCCTTGTTGAAGCCCTGTCCCTGTGTATGGTAGGGTAAAGGCTATGGTTCTACCTACCTACCTTACACATACATACACGAGGGCGCTACCGAGTCTTGCGCTGTACATTGCACCGAGCGAGCGCCCTGGGAAATGTCGTCACCACATTGGTCAAGACTGGGGACGGTCAAGCTTTGCTCTCGTGTGAAGCGGCTCTATTACCGTAAATTGGGGGTGCAATTCCCCGTTTGTTGGAAATAGCATCCCGGACGCATTGGGTAATTAGTTGTGCAACTCTGCTCTGGACCACGTCAATCACTACTGGGTTCATCGCATAGGTGCCTGTGGCTGTGGGCGAGGCGGCTCAAGGATTACGATGTGGACTGCAATGGCGTGGCCTTGGGAATCTGAGCCGTGCGCTAACACCAGCCAGCAGGGTCAACGTCCGGGAGGAAGCGAGCGCAAGATTACCGCTGCCCGGATTGTGTGGCCTGGCTCTACCTAGCCCCGACCACGTCGCATGATTAGGAAATGAAGGGTCATGGCCGTCGTCACGACGGCAGCCATGCAATATCCCGAAGTGGAAGGGTTAAGATGAGGGATTCGTGTTCGATAGAGCCTCCGTGCATCAGGACGAAACCTTGGAATTGGTGGAAACGCATCCTGTGGCCCTGCTGCAGAACCTGTTCCAAGCTTAGTGTAATGCCCGAACAAGTATACAGATGCCGTCATAGCGTCAACGGCTGAAGGGTGGTTTGATGACAAGCACAATAGTGTGGTACGGGCCAAGGAACCGACTCCAACCTGTCAGCCTTGGAGGGACCCCTCCGGATCGACGCAGCCTGACATTCGGTATGGCCAATCGATAAGAACACTGACCATGAGCCTGACACAAGACCCGGGAGGATGTCACGATGCGGTGCTGGAGCTGGGCGAACGAAGCGAAACTTGTTGATCCTCGCGTGCGCGCCTCTCTCCGTTTGGTAGCCAGGCGTGACTAGCGGTGCACCAGCATGGACGGTGTGTTCCCACTACAGCACGCAATGAGCACGCAGATGACAGCTCGCAAGCCCGTCCTGAGCGAGGGAGGGGACGGGTCAACAGACGCGGCGTTGCGCAATGCCCGAGCGCCTGGCACCAGCTCGAACGATCGACTAAAAACGTAAATTTCCGCGTAGGCGCTTACCCTATACCGCTTCAGGTCATGCGGCGGATCTACGTGAAACTCGCGGCGCACCGGATCTGTACGAAGGATCTTTGAGTATGATTTCCCGCCCCGGTTGACCACTGTCTCGGCCAATCACCTTCACGCCGCTCCGCCGACGCTCATCATCGTAGTCAAATTGGGGATACCATGGCGAAATTGCTGGTGACGGCACTGCGTGAGCAGAAATGATAGTGGGAGGAGGCTCTGTTGTCTAGACCAAGGAGACAATCTCTCGACCAGAGGCTGCCGGATCAGTAGGGCAGCAATGCTTTCAGTAATCATGCCGTTGCCAGCCTGCCACTTTGAGATGACCACATGTTCGTGTGTGTACGAGTGAAACCACGTCTGTAAGAACACGCGGGAAGGATCCGGTAGTGACCCGTGGGCAAGGGTGGCTTTGACACCTGTCTTGTGTGTGTATGTGTATTGTATTTGTTCGCCATACTCGAATGTGTAAACGAAGCCCAGTAGATGGATGCATACACCACGAGCGCCAGAGGCTTGTACTCACCGACAAAACAACCATTGTTGCCCAATAAAGGAACGTGAAAAGCTATTTTCCACTGCCGTGCGAGAGCCAAGAGCCCCATGGTGGAGAAACGGTGAGGCTTGCATTAGGAGTTTTCAACAAGAGGTAGCAGGCAGCATATGCAGTTCCAAGTCAAGTGGTGGCTTAGGCATCGGTGAGTCGGAGCAGTAAATCGCGAGAAAGCTGCTGCTGCTACCTACGCATTGATGCAACGGTAACCAGTGGAACAAGAGGAGCCGAACGGCGCACCTCTCTTTCAAATCGAGATGCCGCTTTACGGCAGGCGACCAGGCAAGATGAGGCGGGTGGTCGCTCTCAAAGAAGCGCGCAATGCACGTAAGCTGCAACTCAGGTTGTCGATCGCTCGTCTCCCGGATTTAGAACCATTGGAGCCGGCCCCAGTCAGTGGGATTAGTGTACCGAGATGTGAAGGGACTACCTGAGCCGACTAGTCTTCCAACGTCTAGTCTCCGATACAGAACTTTCTGCTCCGCTCGCAATCGCCTGTCCCTTCCCAACCTCACTCGCCCGTCCTAGTTCAAAGTGGCGTAGTCGCGCGGGAAGACCTGTTGCACCCACCTTTTTTTTCCACCTGGTCCATCTCTTGATGTAGCTACCAGCCTGCTGATCTTCGCTTCATCTTTCAGAAAATCAGACCACAGATCGGCGTCCACCTGCTTTGGTGTTGCATTTCTCCACCGGGCTCTGGCACCCACAAACGGAACAGGACCACGCGCTGCGAGTCCGCCATCTCGGAGTAGCCGATTGTGACTCAAGACGCGGATGCAGACAGTCGACGCGGCCACCCGCTTGCGCTTGCGAGGGCAACAACGGTAGTTGCGGGAGGCAAAGTGTACGCGTGGTGGGGAGGCGAATGTCTTGGTCAGGGTAAGAGTAAGCGGTAGTTTGCCACCCGAATCGGCAGCGAGGCTTACCCAGTTGGGATGTACCGCAATTCTACCCGTACAATGGTCATTCTTACCGACACACAACATTTGCAGCATCTTGACGCTTCCGTCACATGCTCTTCTTGCAGTGTTGGTCGTAGCTGAACCTACCTATAATTCGACTTTTCACTTGGCGCAATTGCCTAAATGCTTCGGTTGTGATTTTCTTTTCCGTGATTTTTACGCTTCATGAGTTGTCATGCGTCACACCTTTTCGTGATGCTCGTCAACATATGCCTAGACAATTGCCGAAACTCTCAAGAGACATTCCTTTCCCCCCTAACTTCCTTGTTCCAAGCCAGTTCAGCACCATCACTACCCTCAGACTGGCCCGCGTACTCGCCTCCATCCACCTCCCCTGAAGCGTTCCCGGAGGTACTACCTATCCCATCTCTAGCCTAAGACTGGACTCTACTCGAAAGCCTTGACCCAACCTTCTCTATCCACTGCCATTGCTCTTACCCACCGGGTCATACTCCGACCCCTGTGATGGGCAGAGCCGCTAGCACTGCAGCCATTACAAGCCAACATAAACCGCCTACGATCTTCCACAAGCCCTACACATGCATGGATCTTCACTGCCCACACACAGCGTTGCTTGTGCCGTCTTGTTCGTCTGAACAGTCTACCACGTGTTGAACGAAGATCACTTCGAATGTTCCGCTTGCTAATTGATGCACATTTAGAACAGCAATTACGATGCAGGATTCGTCGCGTGATTAACTATTATATTATTGCATGAAGGGCTTGCGGTTTATGTCGAATGTTAATCTATGCCAGTATGCAATGCTTTCCCTATGTCGCTAAAGATAGAAGCTCACCGGTCCCTCGATATGTCGGTGAAGATGCAAACGAAGAAGAAAAAAGAAAAGAAAACAAGAGGTATCATCTTGACCAGTAATGATCCCAATCCCGTTGCGCCGAAGGAACATGACGAGGCGCGCGCCTGCCTCCTGCAAACAAAAAAGAAAGCAAACAGTCTCCTTGAGCCCAAGACACGGCTGAAAAGAGTGAGGGTTGAATAAACGCTCTCCCGAAAAATGCCTGTTGAAACGTGACCCAGGACGTGGACAAATTAGGCAACCCTCATGCCATGGTGGCGGCAGCATTGTTCATGTGGCACCGCTAAAAGGCGCCAAAGTAGTGAATAGGAAGTGATATGTCGCGGCTAAAGACCTGAAAAGCGTAGGTGGTATTCCGCCAAAAAGGAAAAAACGCGTCCATGATGTCGCAAAACCTTGGAAAACGTGCCAGCCACGTTGTAGTTGCTGGCACGCGATGAAAGCGCCATTGCAAGCCACCGATCCTGAGAGATCGGCCTGATGGCTTCTGGAAAAGGTATGGAAGGGGGCAGGAGCCTTCGGGTGGAACAAATTCCGAGTTCGGTACGGAGCCAAACTTGAACTCGCAATGCGTCCGCGAGCCGTAAAAATAACACTTGCGTTCGCCATGGCCCAAAGTGATGGCGCTTCCGCTACATCGGGGCTAGGGCTACAAAGCGCCGAACTTCCGACCTACGTCAGGCATTGGCCCGTTTCTTTCTCATCTTGTATTCTGCTTTTGCTACGCGCATAAGGAGCTCCTCGTCCTTGATGGGAATCCAAGACGTCAGCACCTTCATAGCGTTTTCAAAGTCGGAATCGAGTAGGATCTCTCGCGTCGCATCGATGAGCGCAGCCGATGTCGCATGCAGCACGTCCATGTCTCCACTGAACTTTGAGTCTGGGGTATTAGAGTGCGACCTGTCGCCCAGGAGCATGAATACGTCCCAAACGCGTAGCTGGGCCGCGAAAGGGAGCGAATAGTTGAATAGAGTGAGATACCATCGGGTACCGTACGCGGTCGATGTGATGCCCATGTCGATCTAGAACGTGTGTTAGCGTGTATACAGTGTTATGAGCATCCATCTGAACTTACTAGCTTTTGTGCGACCTCATCCCCACGCAGCCAGTTGGTCTCAAAGTCATCAAGAGCCTCCATAAGGCCTTCGAATCCTGCCTCATAAAGCCTCTCCATGCCCCTGAGCTGCCATAAGCGCACGAGCATAACGAATGCTCTGTCCTCTTCGTAATAGCAAAGAAGGGTCGCAGTCAATGCAGCCATGCCTTGAACGTAGCCCGTCTCAGGCAGGTACAGTGACATGGCGTGAAGTACACGAAAGAGCAGGCGCTGGCCGCCACGGTATCGCCGCCGGAACATGATGTGTCTGTTGATGGTGCGCGGCACATCCACGTCGATTTGCACATCTTCGGCAGAGCTTTCCTCCTGGAGCTCGTAGAAATTGACAATGAGCTCCTCTTCCGTGGGACTGTTGGGGTCGGCTTTGGCGCTTGCGGCTAGAAAGGAGTACCAAGCAGTTGCCCTCCAGCGATCAGGTATGCCTTTCCATGTGCGGGATATGACTTTGGGATCCTTAGTATCGAACTCGAAAAGCATGCCGCCCTTGTCTGCACCCGCGTGAACGACCTTGGCCATCTTACGCCATTTCTCGTTACGCTGGATTTCCTTTGCCTTCATGGCCTGGGCAGCCCTACCGCCCTCCTCTTGTTCGGCAACTTCAGCCAGGCCCGGTGGCAGTTTGAGCATGTCGCTGGCTTCATCCCTCAATCTGCGATCCCGGTTGTGGGGCAGTCTATTCGTCGCGTGTCGTAATGGTCTATGCGTGCTGCGGGAGTCTGAAGTCTTTCCTGAGAAGATAGATCTTGCGGGTCTCGAAGACCTGCCAGAATTCCGTCGTTTGGGTGAACCAGATCGAGGGTCCGCAGAACGAGATGAGCGCGCTCGTGATGCACTTCGGCCTAGTCTGCGCCGCCTGGGTTCTTCTGAGAGTAGTTGCAGTGTTGTGGTGACGCGTTGCACGCGGGGTTCGTCTGGTCCATCCAAGCCTTCGCCATTGGATTTTGATCGCGACTTTTTTGGAATAATGAAACCATATCGGTCGACTTCCCCGCCCTCAAGATCCGCCCAATCCTCCAGTCCACCAGCAGCCTCGGTAGGCTCTTTGATTATGATGCTGTGTCTCGAGCTCATGAGAGAGCTGTTGTCCTCATTGCCTCCGAGAGCCAAGTTGTTGACACTGCTACCGCCGCGGTAACTGTTTTGGATGCTGCTTGTATCTTCTTCTGGTGTATCCCAATTGACAGCACTTTCGTTTCCGTGCATGTACATGCAGCGCACTTTGCGCGACAATGTCATCTCGTCGGTCGATAGTACGCGGTGACTTGAGGATCGCGCCCTGTTGGAGTAGCGCGAGGGTGTTCGCGGTGAGAGGTGTCTGATGCTGGGTTTCGGGGGCGGCGAGAGTTCCTGCGGTTGTGGTTCCTCTGTTTGTGGTTGTGGCTCGGGTTGCTCCTGCAGTTGTTCCTTGGGTGACGCCTTGGGTGACTCCTCTGGTTGCTCCTCCAGTCGCGGTTGCTCCTTCTGTCGCGGCGGCGTGCTGGGCATGGGCGCGCCTTCCACAAGTAAATCCATTTGTTTACTCCGCCTATTCGCCTTCTTCCCGCCTAACATCATGCTGCCCCGCTTGGAGAAGGAGATCTGGGCATCCGAGGAAATGTCGTCGAAGCTGCCCGTGGGAATGATACAGTCGAGTCCTGAGAAGGCGTCGTCGTCGTCGTCGTCGTCGTCGTCGTGATTGTCCCCTCGTGGAGCATCGCCCGTCCCTAGCGAGCGGTGGTCAATTGCGCGTTCATCCTGTACTACGATTGCAGGCAGACTCGGCGTCTTGCGCAAGCTCGTTGGTGAAGGCGGCTCGTTGGTGGTAGTGCCATTGGACGGGGCCAGAGCCGAATCTCTGCGGTCGTCGTCTTCAGCTAGCAGCGTGCGCTTGAGGGCAGAGGCTCGCGGCCCCGGCGAAGTGCGTGGGCGGCGGACACTGCTGAGCCATGAGCGCGACGCGGGGCCCTTGGTCGACGAGGCGTTTTGAGGATTCGAGAGTACAGGTGCCAGCTGATTCGAGGCCTCGCACGGCTCCACCGCGGCGTGGCCAGAGGGATTCACGGCCTCATCTCTCATCATGTGAGACACGGGTCCTGGTCATGGAGTTGGTCCCTGGCCAAAGTAGCGGCTTGCAAAGCGAAATGAAGGGGCGTGGTCGAGGCCGCACCCTGCGACTGGGTACCAAAGTACAGCGGCGACGGTATTCCAGGCTGCGCTTGAGCAGTGCAGCGACTTCAATGCTATGGGCAAAAAAAACAGAGCAATTGGAGAACAAAGACGTCTGCGACTGCTGCTAGGTTAGAAGAGACCCTGGCGAGGTTTACTGGGGAAAAGGGGCGTCGCTATCGACCGGGTCGTGGGTCGCATGCCTTCTCCAGACTCGCTGCCGGTCGGAGATTGCCCAACGCGCCGCTTTGGTGTGACGCCTGCTCACAGTGCCGGCCCGTACTTGCCTAAACTTCACCATGCCATGTTTTCTTTGTCGCATCGTACACCGCATTTTTCTTGTCGCCCTCGCCCACCCTTTGCCCTCGCCGTTGTCTGTTGGCCCCATGGTCCTCAAACAGCGCTTCGCCCCGTAGCCAAGGGAACCCCACAATTCCCACTGTCCGCCGGCGATCCTTGTTCCACACGTCAATAAACTTCCGCTCATGGCTTCTCAATACGAACTCGAACTATCAAATCTCAACGTCACGATTCCGTCCTCAGTTGCTGTCGTACCAGTTGTCGTACCATGGATGCTTCAACGGAGCAACAACCTCGTTACAGATCTAGCTCGATGGAAGCCTCTCTTACATCAGAGTCGCACATGCAATCACAGCATTCTCGTGCTTACCACGCTGACTGCCACACAATCTGTACTCTTCATCCAACATGCGTAGCCGCAGTCTTACAATTGTGGCTTGAATAGGAAGGTGTTGTCTAGCATCCCATCCCTTGCGTCCGACTGCTCAACCCACTAGGCTCAACATTCTCACAGCATACGCACAGACTTGTCTTTTTACTAGATTGCCGTCTACCGGAAACCGAGCCCTGACGGCATGCTTGACCTCATTCCAGTAGGTTCCATGAGAAGAGCTGGCTCACGCCGTGGTCATAATAGCCTCAGAGTCACTCCGCACTGGACAACGTCCGCCGGGAAAACTAATGTTTACTTCATATCCGAGTAGAAGAAAGCATATCCCGGAAGGACACCCGTCAGACAAGTCCACTCGCCCGAGAAACATCAACTGCATTGCCATATTCACTCTTACAAACACACTACCAGCACAGTACTTCTTCGTCCTAACCCAGATATCGCTTCGGTACTAAATCCTTCAACTTCTAGTTCTACCTGTACGATGCGTACATGCTGTATACCATGACGTCTACATCTTACTTTTTCTCCAACTTCCATACGGCTACCGCAATGCATTAGGCAAGCTCTCGCACCACGAACACATAACTTAGCAGAGTAAACATCTGTGACATGGATTTCATGTTCATTTACGGGAATTCTCCACAACCCCATGCTGATTTGTAAAGATATGCACAGGATGAAGAGGCTCCATTACCAATAACTCTCCAAAAGAGGATCAAAACTACACAACCCCATGTCCATAAATCTCCTCCCCACACCCTCACACCGCCACAAACACATATCCTACGCGACCGCTTATTTCTTCTTCGAACCCCTCCCACCCCTCGCACTCTTCTTCTTCCCCTTTGCCGCATCCGCACCCCTCCTACCCCCCGCAATCATAACCCTCACCTTACTAACCGGCACCACACCTACTACCTCCGGCTCCTTCCACCCACGAATCAGCTCAATCTCCTTGGGCCAGATGCGCTCGACATCCTGATTCGTTTTATCAAGAATCTTGGTGTCTTTGCCCGCGTGGTCCCAGATGGAAAGCACTTCCTTAACCGCTTTACCACGCTTAGTAGAGCCAGGCTGGATTTTGGCCTTGTATTTGTACGTCGAGAGGGCGGACCAGGGGGCGCAGACGGGGATTGCCGAGATGAGCTCGTCGTTTGGTAGTGGACGGCCTGTAAAGGCATCGAGGTTCTGCAGGTTGGTCTTCAAGACTTCTTCTCCCTCGTCGTCTTCTTCGGCGTTTTCGAGCGCACGTATACGGGCTTCCTCGGCCGCCTTTCCTGCCGCCTGGGCACGGAGATGTTGGTCGCGGCGGCGTTGCTTATCTGCCTGTGCTTGCTCTTCCTTTTGGCGCTTCTCCTGCGCTGCGGCCTCTGCGGCTTGTTGACCCGACTTGGAACCTAGTAGGCGCATAGCCAACTCACGATCTTCTTCGTCTTGTGCGGCGTATTTTGCAGCTTGCTTCTTCGCCTTTGCACGCTTGCCTCGAGGAAGGGGAGCGTTCTTTTGTTTGTTGCTCTGAGATGTCACGGTTCCGGGAGCCTTTGCGGGAGCCTTTGCGCTACCGTCTTCCGAAGCATCATCGTCATCATCCACCGCAGGTGCTGCATCCGACGGAACTTGGGGCAATTCTTGGAGCTGGCCCTTTCTTGCAAGCCGCCTTTCTCTCGCCGACAACTTTCCGTGTCCGGTAGATTTGGATGTCCGCTCAGTGTCGGCTACCGAGCCCGCATCATCTTGTAGCTCTTCGTTCGCAGCAGCGCCATTTCTTCCTCCAGACATGATGTGCCCGTCTCCCTTCTCCGGAGTTGAAGCCTCATCATCGTCATCGGAATCGTCCTTCGTATCTGCGGCTCTTGACTGGAGAGGATTACTCCTAGGTGCTGCGGCTTCGGATTCGGCGTCGCTCTCCTCTGTCTGCTGCAATTTCGCATCTGGAAAGTCGTCTTCGGAATCAGAATTGATTTTCGCATCCGGGAATTCGTCATCACCGTCGCTATCGTCGGTCTTCGTAGCATCCGCAGCCTTCGATTCGTTTGCTGGTTCCTCCGCCATTTCCGCAGCGGATACAGCAGTCTCTTGCACACGGTGCTTATGATGATTAGCCTTGCTTGATTCACTGATCTCAAACATGACCGCGAGTCCCACTACAAGTTGGGCTGGGGGAAGATATTCCTTCTTGCCTTTGACATTGAACATGCCCGGCGGAAGAAACTCGCCAGTCTGTCCAGTTTTGCTGACTTGATCGCTTCTGACCCACCACGCTGACATGACAGCCTTTGAGTCCCACGCATCTGATGTACATATGCAAAGATTGCCGGCCTGTGATAACGTCGATGGGGGTATGGGGGCGTCTGGTGTGTCGGGCCTATTCTTGATGATCATGGGCATGGCGCCCTTGAGGTCGGCATGTACATAAACGTCTCCCTTTCGCAGGAATCGACGGTAAATGATCTCGTTTTGCGTCGCATCCTTTCCCCCAAGGACCAAATAGCCATCCGAAGAGATGAAATAGATGAACTTCTCGAACCAGTGCTGTTTACGGACCGGTCGCAATATTTCCTTCTCTTGTTTCAGTCCCTTCTTCAGATCTTCAGTCACCTTCTTCTCGTGACTCTTCAATGCTCTCGTGGACGCTTGAAGGGTGCGGTCTTCCTTATCGGCAGCTGTCTTCTTTTGGTCAAAATACTCTGTGGAGTTTGCCCACGCAGTCATTCCGAGGTCAATGTCAATGGCTAGCTGCGGTCGCGCTGCCACCTTCGGAGCCGAGGCCTTCTTCTTGGGGCGGTCATCCTCATCGTCGGAGTCTTCGCTGACAGAACTCGTCTCGTTTCCCTCGTCTTCTTCTGCTTCTTCGCCCGCTTCCCAGTTTGTCTCATCAAGCAAAAGCGTGATTGTGTTTTCATGCAGCTTCAGTGGTAACTTGATCAGTTGTGCAACGGTGTTGCCGGAGTTTTGTTCACGCTCGATCAAGCGCGCGATATCGACCCAGTCCATACCCTGCCTGATTAACCCGTTGACGGCGTCAGTCGCTTCTGCAACGCGGTGTACGTTTGCCAAGATGGCTTCTGCTTTGCGGAAGTTCAAGTCTTGCACTTGCTGTAGTCCACCAATGCGATCCTCGTGTTCTTTACGCGCCTTCTCTAACTTTTTTTTGGCTTGTTGTTCACGTTCCGTCAATTTAGACTCGAGCTTTTGCCCTTCAATCGACGAGAAGAATTCGTCTACTGCCTTGTTGAAACCGTCGAATTCCAGGAAAGTATAGTCTGAGTTCTTGAACTGTTGCGGTCGGAAGGGGTGGAAGTCGTCGTAGAGGAGGCGCGTCTTATCGGGTGTCTCGTCATCGGCTTTCGGTGCGGATGGATTGGGCTTTGCGAGAATGTAGCCTTTGATCTGATCTGGTTTTGTTATGTCATCCGTGATCTTCCTTGCGTCTTTGAGTACCACGACCAGCTTTTCCAGCAGCGCATCGTCGGCGAGGACTTGCTCTGGTTTCAGGGTCGAATCGAAGCTGGCAATGTGCAATGCATGGTCGACCAATAACGGAGGGCATTCTGTAATGGACACGGCGAGCGCCTTCCTCAGAGAATCCTTTCCAGCTTTCTTTGCCTTCTTCCCTGTTGCAGCAGGCTGATCCTGCTGTTTGTCGACGGCCTTCTGTAGCGCTTGACGTACTCGCTCCTTGGTGAGCTCTGGGGCGCCACCGTAGTTCTGCCGTAGAGTAAGGTTATACTTCAAGCCGACCCTGAGCTGCTCATGCTCCTCTCCTTCGTCTACGTTTCTAAGAAGAGACAAGACATTCAAGTCGGCGTCGGTCAGGACGATATTACCACCCGCATAGAACTCCAAATATAGCCGGTACAACCCGTCGGAGAATTGGAACTCCAGAATGCGGTCGGTGCCTATCTGAGAGATGGAAGTGACTCGCCTTGTCTTCAGGTACTTGCGCAGTTTGGCGACGAAGCCTGAAGGCGCTGCGGCCGTTGTCCGCGCATATTCGGTCAGATGACAGCGGAAGCCGGAGTCGATGAGCAGCTGTTCGCGGTGGTCGGGTTTGTGGAACTTGATAAGAAAGATTCTCTATGCATTCGTTAGTAGACCGGCGTATGCGAAGGCCATTGCGACACATGTGACATACAGAGCTTAGATCGTAAACGTTTGTTACTCGGAGCGAGGTGAGTTTCGCGGAGAGCTCGTGAGCTATGACCTTGAGGTTAATTAGTATAAAACCTTCTTGCGACCATTTTGCCTGCTCACCTTGACGTCTAAGCTGGAAAACCTCTGCTTCATGGTGGTGTGTCGTGTGCAGAGTCTGTGGTTAGTGGGGTCGGCGATTGATGGTGGGATGCGGCGATGACGAAGGTGGGCAGGTAGCGCGGTTGCAAGGGTCATGCAAAATGAAAGTGGTTCCTGGCCTAACGCTTAGTAACGGATTCCCTCACACGGCTATCACAGACGTCTGCTCTTGCGGTTAGTGGAAGCAGCATGTGGTCTTGATTAGGCCTTTGTCTGATGTAATGCGCTACCTACTCTATCGTGCGCCACATTATGGTGCCAACCAGTCGCAATGCGGCATGCACTTGATCCCAAACTCCAGCAACGCCATGCCCAGGAAACCAGAAAAAGCTTATAGACCCTGCCGTATCCTCTCTGCGAGCTGCCTCTTGCCAAACTCCCAGGCATTCAAGAAACCTTGTTCCGAGAGGTCAATGTTCTTCATCGACGTCATGTCTTGGGCCGGGGGTTTGCTGACACGCGAGGCGACAATGACGGGGTCCGTCTCGAGGATGATGCCGTCGTCGACCAGCTCGTCAACAGCGAGGGACTAGAATGGTCAGCGAGGGACGATGGTACCGTCAAGCAGGGGAAATGCATACCACGAGGTCGTAGTTCTCGATGACGGTGCGCTTGTCAACAGAGTTTCTAGCATGTGTTAGATGATGCTTTAGGACACTTTGAGGTCAACGTACTTGAGGAGGATGTTGAGCGAATCCCTCAGGGCCAGGACGACGCTGGTATCCGTTAGCTGTAGGCCCATTCCCCTGCATGCCAGACGTGACAATACCTGTAAAGCAGCACCTCGTTCTCTTCGGCGCTTCCAACAACATATAGCATGACATCCGACTCCATCTTGAAGACAATGACCTTTTGGTCGTATAGTATAATGTCGGTTGTCTGCTTGGCTGTCTTCTCTGTATACCGTGTCAGACCAAATGCCCAGGGGGCAGTACATGGGCCGTCACTACGCACCCAAGAGTCCCTTCTCAAATGCCTTCTGGTCCTTCACCGTCTTGTATGCGATCTGGCCGGGATAGTCGTTCTGGTGGCCGGCTGGCGGGTGCGGGTTCGAGTAGTACTTGGTGAGGATGCGCGAGCCATCGTCGATGGCGAGGACCAGGATCGCCTGGACGCTGAAGAGGGAGAGAGGGCGCGACATGGTGGTGGAATGCGATTCTTTGCGCGTGCAGGCGTCAATGGAGGACAAGTCGCAGCTTGTCGGTGGGGGGTTTTGGTAGGATAGGTGTCTTGTCTGCTTGCGGAGAAGCGGCCAATCACGGAGGTCGTGGGCATGGCTTTAGCGTGTCGTCCGAACTTTTGAGAAGTTGCAGCCCTCTACTGACAACATTCACGCCCGTCGCCCGCCAATATGCACAAGCTATCGCGAACTTCACTGGCGTCTGTCGTCTGTCCGTCCGCCCCGTTTCTCGCGCCTCGTCTTCTACGCACCACTATCCCCGCCGCTGTGACCACTTCGACATGCCTCTCTTCCCCACGTCTCCAGAGGGCGGCTTATGCGACGGGCAAGGAAGGCAAACGCTTGGTACGCAAGGTTGATCACAAGCAAAGGAAAGACAGAAAGTCTAGCATGCCATGGATCTCTCCCGCTGAGGCAGAGACGGTCCACCTGCTCAAAAAATTCCGAGAGGCCTGTGATATGCGCAATATTCAGGTCGTCATGGAACTGTACCCAGCGCTCTTAGTAGCAAAAGCCCTGAATAGCTTCGATTCCCGGCGGATCACGCAGACGCTTCACGTGCGCATACGTAATGAACATGTTCCTGGAAAGCGGTCCGAGATCTATCCCTTTGTCCAGCAAGTAGTCAGCGACCTTCGCAGAGGCCTACTTGAGCCGCATCACTATGCATACGTCCACCTCTTCGGCATATACAAAGATTGCAAGCGCTGGGATGAAGGGCACGAGCTGTGGCAGTGGCTGATCCAGCAAGACGAGCGTCATGTCTCACAGGCGGCTTATGGTGCCGCTATTGAGCTCATGGCATATGGAGGCCTCATGAGTCTGCCAGACTTGGAGGACTTGTATGCCGACGGCCTAAAGCGATTCCCTGGCACCTTTGCCGAGTACCACCTCTCGCCAGACGCAATCGTTCCAGATCGTGCTCAATTGACCACCATTGCCGGTATTCCCACTATCCTCCTGCAAGGTATACTCACCGCCCGTATACTGGCCCGCGACTGGAAAAAGGCCTATCTGGCCTTGGACACCGCACTCCGCATATACCCTACCCAAACACCCCCGCGCTATTTTGAACTGTTCATGACAGAGAGACCCATGACCGAAGCATATGCAGCCTTCATGGTAGCTTGCCGAGCTGGCATACCTCTTCGACCAACCCATGTCACGACTCTCATCACAAAGTTGCGCGCTGCCATAGGCGCTTCCCAGTCAATGGCCGATCGGATCATGCTTCTGCGCGCCATTGCGAACGCCATTTACGGGCATCTGGAAGCAGGTGGCAGAATCGAAAGTATTCACGTTGGCTCTTTCCTCCGCGCCTTTGAGCAGATATTGCCTGAGCCACCAGTCGGCGAAGACTATGAAGGAGAAGCAGCGGAAATGCGTGACGCCCTTGTCGTTGCAGCACATGAGATTGTATCCGGCCTTATTCAGGCTGGCATGGCTCCTCAGATCCAGCCATTCGACGCTCTGATCTCCATATCTGGCAAATTGCGTGTACCGAATCTGTTAAGCACTACCCTACAAGACGTCAAGACGGCCGGCCTTGAGCTCGGACCAATCGGAATTAGGACTGTCATAACTTCGGCCGGCCTGCTCCAAGACAAAGATTTGATCGAGCAGTACTGGTCGCGCATTGTCGCCAATGCTGAGGCCAACAGTGGATTGATACCATTCGAAGACTGGATCACTTTCACCAAGGCTTGTCGCAGGGCTGACCATGTAGATTTCTTCCGCACTCAACTGCTGAAGCTACCGCACACTTTCACGGCCAGCACTGAACGTGCTCTCATTCAGCAGATCGACTCGATGGAGCTTGTTCCCACAGGTCACGAATCATATGAACAATTGGGGCTGAACGAGTTGGCATCTGAACTGTCGCAGCTCAGGGGTCAAGTGAGGAACATTGAAGCCGTCGTCATGTCCGGCCAACCACTCGATCTCCACACCACACCATTCCACATCCACATAGACCCCAAATATCCGTCTCTCGCCCCAGAGGAAGATCTACGAAGCGTGTACGACGAATTCACAACCGACCCACATCAGCCTCCGCCTCCACCACTGGAAGACGGCTCGTCCCTGCCAGCCGCCCTCAGCCCGACCGGTGTCCGTGTCGACGAGCTCCGCTTCCGCAACTGGGTCGCCATCCACGAAATGATGGACTCAGCCGAGACCTACGAATCCGATCTCAAAATGGTCATTAACGCCGCCATCAAATCTGGACAACCCCTCAAGGGCGCCCCGGAGATTCTGCGCCTACGAAAAGAAGACACTATACCGTATTCACACTCTGAACTGCGCACAAGAGTCCGTGCGCTACGAGCAAGCAGCCCAGACGATGTGATGGGATTTAGGAAAGTGGGGTCTGAAGGCCCCGGCGAGCTGTACAAGAAGACGGCAAAAGCTAGGTTACGCAAACATATTACTAAGAATGCAGGGGAGACAATTGTCAAGGCTGGAGAGAACGCACCTAGGTTGGTGTATTATGTGGGCTTGGAAACAGATCGTGACTCCCCCAATGGCACGAAACGCCGTGAGCAGAGGGTTCGCAAGGTGAAGCTTTCGGATGGCACGACGGCGGAGGAGACGGTTGTACAGCCTGAAGACGGTAGTGAGGAGGGTGTTAAAACCAAGGGCGATGACTTCCCGGCATGAATCCGACGCAAAAGGGGGTTTATGCCACCCTTTTTGACGATGTATTGTACTCTTAGCTCTAGAATATCCGAGCAAGCAATGTAAAAATAACGACAGTTTTTTCTTCTTTACCAAACGCCGAGCCAACGCCTTCTTTTTTTTCTCTTTGGCAATGATTCTTCCCAATCTACTCAATCACTTCCTCATGTTATGGTGCAGGATTGAAATCAAACTGAAAGTCTCCTTCCTCGCCCATCAGCATGCCAGCGTCATACATGCCGTTTCCCGCCGTGACGAGCCCTTCGAACTGACCCCAGCTAGCTAGATCAGACCAGTCGAACAGATCGGGGCCGAAGTAGTTGTTGTTGGGATTATAGAGCGTATCCTGTAGGCCTACGGGACCTGCAGTTGGATTTTCAGGATCGAATGGCGGCTGCTGTGTAGGTGTGAGTGGAGGGAGTAGTGCTTGACGCTCGTTGCTGTCGAGAGGCGTTGTTGCGGGAGGCTGTGTGGGAGTAAGTATTGCAAACACACAGCATGTATCTCGCGAATAAGCAAAGAGATTCGACATACCTCTTCCGACGCCGTACCCAAATTCTCAACACCATTCGTACCCGTCCCCGCCGCTGCCTCCAAATCCTTGAGCAACCGTCCCGACTGCCTCTCAGCCTCGACCCTCAACTCCTCAAGCACAAGACAGTACCTCCTCGCAAGACAATCCGTATCCCTCACCGTCTCAAGCTGACGCTGACAATTCACACCTTTTTCAAAGTAGCCCTCGATCTCGACGTTGTTCTTCACGCCCAGACCCTGCTGGATGCGGTGAATGTACAGCACGACAACAGCGCAGAAAGCATAGTACTGTGTGAACCAAAACGAGCGGAACAAATTCGAAGACGTGAACACGTCGTCGACGAACCGTACAATCGCCATAGCGGCATCCAGGCACGCGTTGATGTTGGTCGTGGTGTCGTAGCTGGTGTTGGGATTCGCGCCCCAATTGGGGTGCGTCGGCATGTGAGTTAGACTCGCAAAGTCGCGCAGGAGAAAGGGTCGGTGGATGAGGAGAAGTGCGTGGTGGTATGCTAGGTTGAGGACGGAGCGCTGCCGCTGGTAGATTGGGATTAGCCCTTGGCTTTCCATGCCGCCTGGGGGACTTGAACCCGCGAGGAAACCGGAGAGCGTATTGTGCCAGGCGTGCAGGTCGGCCGTGTATTTTGCTGACAACTCTATTCGCAGGCCGAGGCTCGGTGGGCGGATGGAATACAGATCTCGCAGCACGAGGGAAACGATTCGTGTTAGTTTTATGTGCTCGACTGGGGCGGTCATGATGGAGTGGGCGAGTGGGGGCGTGGGCTTCATGTAGGAGGGGAGGAGGTCGTCGTCGTTGACCACGGTGGGAAGTTCCTTTATATCAACATATTAGCGTATGTTTCGATCATTGCGATGCAATAAACTTACTTGATCAATATCTTCGTCTTTGAACGTCCGGGGCCGACCGAGCGCTGCGGCAAGGTACTTGTCTAGAGAGTAGGCGCACCAGAAAACTCGTCTTCGACTCTCGAGTTCCACGTAATCTACATTACTTGAAGGGTCGCATTTTCTGCCGCGGTTCAGGCCGATAGCGAGTACTAGATGTGACAAAGTACCAAACAGGCTCCAGCAATGGTTGATGCGCGACTGTGTTAGAAGGTAGAAGCACTGGAGTAGCCGCGCTTGCACACTGGCTAGTCGGACGGCACCACGTTCTTTGGACAACTGATGCTCGGAGGCAAAGAAATAGCGGGCACTACTACACGTTAGCCTCTCACAACATGTCTGAACCGGAGCAGAGTTTACCTATTTTCTTGCACAGTACTTCCAGGTGGCATGTATGCCTGCGCTTGAGCAAAGACGACCATCAAAAGCGCAGCCTTTGCTTTGCCATCTTCCCTACCTTTGATCTCGCCCAGCGTATCGTAAAACTCGTCCAATAACTTCTCGATACTTGGTCGATGCAGAAACCTATGCGTGGGAGCGGCATAGTCAAAATATCGCTCAACGAGCCTTTGCGCATCTGACTTGGGCGGGAGAAAGAAGAGAGACTGATCGAACTCAGGGAGGGGAGCGTCGCCAAATGTGAATATCGTAGAGTCATGCGAGAGAGACGAGCTTTGGTGCAGTCGTCTTTGGATACGGATGAGAAATGCCACTGCACTTGAAGATCCGACATAATGGCCTTGTTGATCCCTCTGTCCACCTTGTGGTACGGGTGAGTCTCGAGTAGAGGAACGGTTGGCATAGTCGGTAGCCATGTTGAGCGAACTTGGGTTGGAATGACTCATATTGGTGTAGGCTGGTGGCTCGATAGGAGAAGCTGGACTTGGGTAAATTCTTGGATATTGGGTTGTCGATGCAGCTGATTCTCCCTTGGCCGATGTCTCTGATGTCGAGATCTCCCTGCGCGCCTGGGGCTGCGAATCTATAATTGCTGTCTCGTCGACGATGACCGATGGAAGTCTGCCTCGCGTATATGACGCGGTAAACTCACACGGCAGCCCAGATCGCAAGCATAACGCACATGGACATCTGCCAGTGCATCTCGTTTTCTTCCTGTGTCGGCGATTAGTGTATGTTTGTAGCACGTCACGTGCATACCGATGTCACTCAAGCTCACTTCTTACATCGGTCGCAAGCCCTACTGACCCGACTCCTCTCCTTTTCTTCTCTTTTTCTCTTCGCTGACGACATTTTCCGATCGCTCGAACTTGTGCTGGCTGGTGTGGCCGTCGCAGTCGCGTCCACGATGCCATTGGCTGGCGTCCATGTAGACGCCCCATGATTCACGTCGATGCTAGGTGAGCCATCCTGGTGTGGGCTTTTGTCCACCATGACTTAGAATGTCGGAAATGACTTTACCAGAGGTTTCCGAATGTTTGAGAGACAGAGTGGAGAGTTCCAGTGAAGCTCGGATAAGAATTGGGCGAATAGCCGGAACAGCCGGAAAAGCCGCACGCTAAGCCGGAAGAGGCACGTTGTCGCGTGTTTTGCTACCTGTGCCGTCGCTACCTTCATTGAACAATCGTGCTCTTGTTCGATTGATGAACTCACTATGAAGTACACAAAGGTAAGTAATACTCCCTAAGGGACCGAGGTTTGCTTTTGCACCTTGCGATGGATACCGTGTTGCACCCCTAGAGCCACATACTTGGTTCAGCTGCAGAGGAAAACGTATACCACGCCAGTGCCTCTTCCTACGATCTGGATTAATATCAGCGAGTATCATATGCAGAACGCTTTCTATGAACATCTTAAGCACCTCTTACGGTATAGAGAAAGTGCTCCACAGCATTCAAGTAAACTTCAAATCAGAACACCGATAACGAATCAAAGTCTGCGATCTCGAAATTCAATGTTCTGTAAGGTAGTACAGCCAAGGTAATACAAACCCTCAACACCGTGTAATGCTTCAAATGCTTTGCTCTACCGGAATGACGCCAAGGAAACAACTGACAATCCATTGTATGTTACTATTAATTGAGGCCTTATTGAGCCACCAACTCGATGCGATGGTGTTGCCACATAATTTCTGATGTGTCATCGACTCGCATAATAAATAGGTATACAACTCTCGTTCTGAATTAATGGCAGCGTCCCTTTCGGAGTGCGTACGCGTTCTGACCGATTATCATTCCGAGAAACTCTCCTGATCATCGAGTTCTAGGTCTTGAAGCAACAGATCAACCGAGATCTGAGCATGCTACAAATTTACAATGCCCAGCTTCCCCAACCAAGAACCATCCCAAGTGAGATCATGGCCCTAGTGGCAAGCAGCACCTAGACCAACCAATTGCAGGTCCTCTTAGCTACACGCGTGTGAAAACTCCGCCACGTGAGCCGCCGCATCTAGTGGATAAACTTTCGCAGCATTTCTTAGCTATCTGTAGACTAACGCTGACTTATGCGAAGCGATAGTGTCCCGTAGGTATTGCTAACAATACGTTCTCAATCAGGTAGGTGACCATGTCTGCGGAAAGCTCTCGGCCCTAAGCAGATCACCTTAAATCTATATCTGTCCGTAGCTTCGCTTGGTAAGATTTATCTAGTCAAATAAATATACTGCGGCTCGATACACTCCAAGAAAAACGTAGATCCATGGACCAAGCCCTGGATTGCGGAGGCTGTTCTTCGCTGTATAGGCTCGAGAGCGTATCTGGGGTGGAATTTAGGACACCTTTGATGAGAGGTTGTGGATACAAGCGAATTGATGGCGATATGCCAATGAGCCAGAGGGGTGCAGATATCGCGATCAGGTTTGGATGGGTAGTTAGAGATCGTGAGATGATTGCGATGGCAATTGGTGATCGTGATCGGCATAACACGGTCTCGGATTCGAAAGGCTCATCCGCGGACCTTTTGTAGACGGCGCCAGGACAGTGGTTCAGGCTCGCCAAGACGTGGGATACAATGGGCCCATCTCTTGCGTGCTTGATTGAATCGTGGTACAAGTGGAGTACGTGCGGCGGGTATCCACAAGTCGTCGTTTCGTAGGCGTTCTGGTCATGAAACTGGTTTGAATCTCATCTCAGTGCCACACTGGTGTTAACATTGAGTGCAGTTCTGCTCGTAGCACGTGTGAAATATTTTCAGGGGACTGCATTCAAGGTTACCACAGTCGTGATCGTCCTACAGAAGTAGTATCCCCGCAAGGCTAGAATGTTCCGTAATCGAAAAAGAAGGTGTGGAGCAGGGCGGACCCCGCCATGAGGCAAGATGTGGACTCAGCCATAATTGTTGAGTCTCGTGACCGTCCATGCACTCTTGGCACTGCATGTCAAGTCACTGCAGGTGGTAGATAAGAGAAACAAGAGGCTGACTGCGAGCCATCTCCAGCGGGCATCCCTAGGCAAAAAAGGCCTTGACATCTTGGTGACAAGCTTCGCCGTTGGATATGCGCAGTGACGCGCCATCAGCTGGCTCGCTGCGATGGTGCGATAGCATGCATTCAGCGCTTGGCGAAGGGTCAGAGTAAATGCTACTGGCAGGCTTTGCAGTTTGGCACGCTTGGAAGTCGGCGCGTATGACGTGAGGGCTGTGGCTTTAGTGCGGCTATAGCGCGGAGTTCGGCACATTCACGGCGCCGCCGAGACTTTAGCACGGCTAGGCGGATGGTAGGCGAGCGGGATGCTTGGCTGGAGCGAGCATACTCGCCACTCGAGGCACATTCACCCCGCCCACGAACGGCTCTCACCAACCCCGCTGTCGTCATACTAGACCCCATCTCATCTGCAGGCCATCTAGATTGGTTCTCCGTTAGGCGCATTCGACGATACATGGCGGCCAGCCCGACCGTCGAGATGGTCTACGCGAGCCGCTATAGCCTGACGGCTCTCAACCATACGGTTGCGGTCATGCAACTCTTTGTTGGCCAGTGCCGACCGTGACCGACGGTGACGTCCTTGCGCCGGTCCCAAGAGTGTTCCCACCACGCCAAGCTCTCTATATCGTACGGGTCTTGGCTGTCGCCATGTATGCGTGCCGCCTGCATTCCCAGCTCGGGTCTTTAAAGGTTGCGGAATCCCCAGATCTAGACTACTCGACCCCATCACTTTTCTTCTTAGCACCCAAAATCACTCACTATGGGCAAGAAGCAACCCTCCCTCGAGGGCCACAAGTCCGGCCAGGCCAACGAGCCTCTCTCAAAGCCCGCCCATGCCCTTGAATGGAAGCAAGTCGTCGATGAGATCAAGTGCAACGCCGACGACGGACTGACCACTGCCGAAGCAAAGTCCAGGCACGAGAAGCACGGCAACAACGACTTGGGCGATGATGGAGGAGTATCACCGGCCAAGATTCTGCTGAGGCAGGTCGCCAACGCCATGACTATGGTAAGTCAATTGCAATTGTCACGCATTCCAAACACTGGCTAATAAACCACAGATCTTGATTGCTGCCATGGCTGTATCATTCGCTATTCAATCGTGGATTGAAGGTGGTGTAGTAACCGCCATCATTCTGCTGAACGTCGTCATCGGTTTCGTGCAAGAGTTCAATGCTGAAAAGACAATGGACTCTCTCCGATCGCTATCCTCACCAACTGCCACCGCCGCCCGAGACGGAAAGACGGTCACTATCCCAACGATTGAGGTAGTGCCCGGTGACTTGATTGAGCTGAAGACGGGTGACACCGTCCCAGCTGATATCCGGTACGCTACATCACGCTAAACTCTATAATAAGGCCAAAGTCGCTAACTCCCACCTAGTATCATTGAAGCCTTGAACTTCGAAACCGACGAGGCCCTACTCACTGGTGAATCGCTTCCTGTAGCCAAGGATGGCGACGCTGTCTTCGACGAGGACACGGGCCCTGGCGACCGCCTCAATGTAGCCTACAGTTCCTCCACCGTCACAAAGGGACGTGCTCGTGGCGTCGTCTTCGCTACTGGAATGTACACTGAAATCGGATCCATTGCCATGTCTCTCAGACAGAAGGGCTCGCGTGTGCGTGAGGTCAAGCGAAAGCCTGATGGAAAGGCCAAGCCGCATCGCTACGCTCAAGCATGGTCTTTGACCGCAGCTGATATGGTTGGCCACTTCCTTGGTGTTAACGTCGGTACCCCGTTGCAAAAGAAGCTCGCTCGCCTCGCCATTCTCTTGTTTGGTGTTGCGGTCGTCTGCGCTATTATTGTGCTCGCCGCCAACAGCTTCTCCAACAACAGTGAAGTTATCATCTACGCCGTCGCTACTGGTCTTTCTATGATTCCTGCTTCCCTCACGGTCGTTTTGACTATCACCATGGCCGCCGGTACAAAGCGAATGGTGCAGCGTCACGTCATTGTGCGCAACCTGAAGTCCCTCGAGGCTCTTGGTGGTGTCACAGATATCTGTTCCGACAAGACTGGTACCCTCACACAGGGAAAGATGGTTGCGAAGAAGGCCTGGATCCCTGCCAAGGGCACTTACTCTGTGGGGCAATCTGACGAGCCACACAACCCCACCGTTGGAGACCTGTCTTTCAACCCCAAGCAACCACGACACATCGACGCCGATATGGACGAGAAGACATCAACCTGGGAAGAGCTCCTTGAAAACAACGAGCATCTCGTCGACTACCTCAAAGTAGCGTCGCTCGCCAACCTTGCCAACGTGCATCAGACCGATGAAGGCCAATGGAACGCACGAGGTGACCCTACGGAAATCGCTATTCAGGTGCTGGCGTCTCGTTTCAAGTGGAACCGCCTAGAGCACACTGGTGGTGACTCACCTGCCTGGAAACAACTTGCCGAATTCCCCTTCGATTCCGATGTTAAGAAGATGTCCGTCATCTTCGAGGAAACTGCTAGCAACAAGAAATTCGTCTTCACCAAGGGTGCCGTCGAGCGAGTCATCTATTCCTGCACACGCGTTCACAACGACGAGAATGAGTCCGGCGTTGACCTCGACGACGACTACCGCGAGGAGATTTTGGCCAATATGGAATCTCTTGCCTCAATGGGTCTGCGTGTCTTGGCACTTGCCAGCAAGGAATACGACGGACCCTCCCCAAGTAAGGGCGAGGACCTTGACCGTGAGAGCATTGAGAATGGCCTGACATTCCGTGGTCTCGTTGGTTTGTATGATCCACCCCGACCTGAGACAGCAGGCTCTGTTCGTCAATGCCAGAAGGCTGGCATTGAAGTCCACATGCTCACTGGTGACCACCCTGGGACTGCTCGCGCCATCGCCATCGAAGTCGGTATTGTGCCCTCCAACATGGGACAGCTTCCCAAGGAAACCACCGACGCCATGGTCATGACCGCATCTCAGTTCGACAAGCTCAGTGACGATGAGATCGACGCTCTCCCGCTTCTTCCACTGGTAATCGCCCGTTGCGCTCCGAACACGAAGGTCCGCATGATTGACGCACTGCATCGACGAAAGGCTTTCACTGGTATGACTGGTGACGGCGTCAACGACTCCCCATCTCTCAAGCGCTCGGATGTCGGTATCGGAATGGGTACGGGATCTGACGTCGCCAAGGACGCGTCTGATATTGTTCTGACTGATGACAACTTCGCTTCTATCCTCAACGCTATCGAAGAAGGCCGCCGCATGTTCGACAACATCCAGAAGTTCATTCTTCATCTGCTTGCTCAAAACATTGCACAAGCCTGCGTCTTGCTCATTGGTCTCGCATTCAAGGATGAGAGTGGGCTTTCAGTCTTTCCCGTATCTCCTGTTGAAGTCATGTGGATTATCATGATCACCTCCTCTCTTCCCGACATGGGACTTGGTTTCGAGATCGCCGCGCCGGATATTCTTACCCGACCTCCCCAAGATGTAAGCTCCTACACTCCAGCCAACCTTGTTCTGGACATTTACTGACAGCAAACAGCTCAAGCGTGGTGTTTTCACCCTCGAGGTCATCTGCGATATGTTCGTCTACGGTCTGTGGATCGCCGCCCTCTGCCTCGGCTCCTTCTCCATCGTCATGTTTGGCTTTGGTGATGGCAACCTTGGAAACGGCTGCAATGAGTCTTACAACGACACTTGCAACACTGTTTTCCGCGCTCGTGCGACAACTTTCGCCTGCCTTACCTGGTTCTCGGTGTTCCTGGCATGGCAAATGTTGGATATGCGCCGCTCGTTCTTCAGGATGCAGCCCGGATCGAAGAAGTACTTCACGCAATGGGCTCTCGACGTCTGGCGCAACAAGTTCCTTTTTTTCTCCATCATCTTCGCCTTTGTCACCATTTTCCCAGTTCTCTACATCCCTGTTATCAACGACAAAGTGTTTAGGCACAAGGGAATTAGCTGGGAGTGGGCCATCGTCTTCATTGCAACCTTCCTCTTCTTCCTTGGTATTGAGTCCTGGAAGTGGGGTAAGCGCGTGTTCTTCAGAAGACGCGAGGCAAAGAACGGCGGTGGCAGGAGGGGCTCCATTGACCTGGAGTCGCGCGTGTTCGAGCGATACCTCAGCACAGCTATCAGCACCGATAATGAGGAGGCTGCGGAGAAGAAGTCATCTTCGTAAACACGAAGAATACGATTTGCTACGACATTACCAATCTAGAGTCTCGGTTAAGAGCTCTTAATGTTTTACAGCAGGCTCAGTTCTGCGAGACAAAGTTTTGATTAGTTTGCATAGCCTGCGATTGCGATACCTCATGCCTTACGGGCTGCGATCGAAAGGTTTCTCATAGTTACATTGCGCATAGAGTAATTAAGATACCATGATCAACAATAGTCAACCAATCAAGAGATACCACTGTGATGGCGCTTATCGCGACTGCTTCATGGGCAGGAGGAGTGATCGTCGCATGTACCACACTGATGATACTGTTTTTCCACGATTGTGGTATAGTTTTTCCCCGAATACGATAGATCACCAAGCTTGCATCGTGGGTGCGCACACCATGTTTAAATTGAGTGACCTGGGAATTTCCAGACAAGCACGCAAAATCCTTATCAGGAGCCGCGTTCACGAACTCAACTCCACCCAAGAGCGCGATAGGTGACCGTCGTTTAGGCCTCCCGTCGCGATCCACAGGCGACCCACCAGACTCCGCTATGTCATGGCATGCCTCGCCAAACTTTTCCGCTCCACTCCGTACCAAGCCCAAGCCCGTGCACGTTCTCGGCGCCCAGTGCGATCTAAGAAACTAGTAGCCTCTTAGGTCATTGGTACAAACGTAAGCCCAGCCGAAGCTGCGTCCTCGATTTGACGTGAGAAATGGTGGGAGGGACGCTGACACAGGCTCAAGACCATGAGGCGTGCGCGTTGATAAATTTGATAAAAGAAGGGCCGGATCGATAGCAGATCGAAAGATGGGCTTCGCTGCACACCTAGATTGGCAATTTTGGCAAAAAGACCGGAGCCATCGCAACCACGGAACTTTCCAAGTTAATAACCGTCTACCACACTGGGTAGAGCGGAGCGACGAACCGGCCCCGGGTTTGGGTTACAGTTGAAAAAAGCAAGCGTCATACGGCTGGCCCAGGACAAAACAGGCTCGCTCGGACGGATAGCTTGAGAACCGATAACTGGTGTGGCCAGATAAGGACTACGACGAATGAAGCCGACGCATCGCTCTGGCACGCCAAGGCCATCGAGACCGAAAGTGGCGACGACAGACGTGGCTGTGGAGGCTGTTCATGTCGGTGTCATACATCATGTGGAGTTTCGGGTGAAACCATGTCCGGGGGCTCGTTAATGTCTTAAGGTACGCAACCCATCAGAAAAACCCCACCCACGCTTTTCACGCGAAACGCTTTCCTCGACTAACGGCCTCGGAAAACGATCCAAACGAAAAGACAAGACGACTGACTATACGAAACACGACGACAGGATTTCGGGGCTCGTTTTGAAGGATCCAGTGGACGCGCAATCACTTCTGCCGGTCTAGCCGCTTACATCCGTCATTGCACGTTCCCCCGCAGCGTGCGAGTCCACACCCGCATCACCCCACCGATCCGATTGCAGGAAGGGGACCCAGAGAAGAAGCCAACGAGACAAGTCAGCGTTGTCGCATCCGCCGCCGCCGCAAACTCAACCCTCGGAATTTCGTGTGTGATGCCAGCCATTTCAAGTCACGGCGACGTTCTCTTGCTCCGAGCACGAGAATGGCGCGATACCGTCGGCCAGTCGGGTATGACGCCTACTGCATTTAGCTTCTTGATTCCAGTCTTCGTCGTGGCGATTGCGGCGCCTTTGTAAGTGAAGTTGTTATCGGGCTTCGGACCTATGTCCTGTTCTCCAAGCGGACTTTCTTAATCCACATTGGACAAAAGGGTTGCGCAAGGGATGGAGCGGTCTTGGGGGTCTTTTGGATTGAGAGAATGGGGCTGATTGGATGCGTAGTCTATGTGTCTTCTGTATCCGGAAACGACGACAACCGGTCCCTGCGTCAACGCGCCCGCCACCAAAGATCAAGAAGCCTGCGCTGAGGCGAGCGGAAGCAAGGGAGAAGTTGAACGAGGTTACTGAGGTGTCGTCGCGGAGCAGCATTGGTGCTGAAGAAGATGAAGGGAAGCCCGCGGTAGAGACGCGGTCGGTGCTGGAGCGAGAGTGGTACGCCCAAACCCCAAGATCCCTATCACAGTGCTGTCAATGCTAACACATCGCTCAGCGCAATCTGTCTCTCAACCCTTCATGCACCTGCGCCTCCGGAGCCCGCAAAGCTCTCCCCAGATACACCCATCACCGACGCCGCCGCCCTTCCATCCACCCTGCCCCCTTCAACCGACCAACCCCAATCTACAGACCCCACAACCGCCGCCGCTCCTGTTGCCACTCAGCCACCCGAATCCGAAGCCATCCTCAAGCTCTCCATCTGCGGTCACGAGTTCCACGCCGAATGCCTCGTCTCCTGGTTCGTACTCCGCAAGATCAGCTGCCCCATCTGCCGCTCAATGTACATGAGCAAAGAAGCCATGGAGCAGCACGACGAAGAAGAGCGCATCGCACTCGGCGGCGCTCCGATAGTTCCCGTTGCGGACCTGGAGGCTCAGCGTGTTGCTCAGCCGCAAGGGCCACCTGTTAGTAACTGGCGTTACTTCTTGCATGGGCGCAATGCGTTTAGGCGTGCGCATGAGGAGCGGGCTCAGGGTCAGGCTGGAGCGCAGCCGGAGGTTGAAATGCAGGATCGTTCTGCCGTGGGCGCGGAGCAGCCGCAGGCTGGTACGGAAGTGCCGGCAACGGTTGAGGTGCAGCAAGAGCCGCCTGCGCGATCGAGGATGCAACGAATCTTTGCGAGAGGATGATGGATAAAACCATCACCAATCGAAAGATATGGCGTTACGATAAGAGGATGGTTTGGCTTGCATGATTTATGGCATGTGGATTTCTCGGTTTGCATGGGCAGAATACTCTATGGCATCCAGCGTTGGTTTTTCTTTTCTTTTCTTTGCTTTACTTTTCAGTTGTCATTCAACATGTTCGAGATACCCGGTTTAGACAACATCTTCATGCCCATTATTTATACATGAATAAAACAAGTACCAGAATTGGAACCAATGGTATAAATCATTCAGTGACGTATATGCTTGCCAGTCTGCATGCCTAATCATATAGACAATCAACTCAAATCTCCACGGAGCGAAATGAGTTGAGTCACGAGGAAATCATTGCGAAGTGATATCTAGAAGTCAACAATCGTAAAATATCTAAATTCTTGGGTATAAAGAAGAAATACACATCCATGGCAACAGCAACCTTGATCTCCGCCTTTCTTCCCTTCTCGTTTACTCCTTTGGTTTAAACACGCGATGTCTAGCCAAAAGCTGCGAAATCATAAAATGTGATACATCCTCATCAGCCCAATACGTCATATGACTAGCGATACTAGCCAGAAGGGAGATATCAAAAGCCTAAAAACCAAAACGTTAGCCACAGATAAGAAATGAATGATAGACAGCAGGTTTACTTACACCTTCCTGAATACTATAATCAACCCTCCCATTCGCATTCAGACTCCTCACCTTCATCTCCTCCTTCTTAAGCTTGCGGCTGCGCTCCTCGAGTTCCTGCCATTCGAGATCCTTTTCCACGTCGCGGTCGCCGTCTTCGCTTTGCTGGCTCTTGCGGCGGCGCTGGAAGCCGGCGAAGAGGGTTTCGATGTCGGATTCGATGAGCGTGGGTGGGTGCTCGCCGTCTTCGCCTTCGGCAATGGTTTCTTGGCCGAGGCGCCGCCGCCGCTCTTCGCTGATGAAGGCGCTGGTGGGCTCGTTGAGGCCGGGGACAAGGCTGTTAGAGTTGTTGGTGACGTTCAGTGGGCGCGATGTGCGTTGGCCGCCTTGGGTGCCGCCGGCCATGTCGCTGCCGGATATGCCTAGGCTGCGGTTGAGCAGGCCGCTTGCGATACCTGTGGGATTCTTATTAGTATTGTGTGTTGTATAGACGGAGGTAATCGACCTCGAACGCCAATTATTACGATTGCGACGGTGTAACTTACCTGAGCCTAAAGAAGTCCAGAAATCCGTCACGCCTTGTCCAACTCGCTGGCCAATGCCAGTGAAGCCTTGAGAGGCTGGTGCACCAAAGATACCTTTTTTGGTGTAAGGCAAAGGCTGTGCTTTCAGAGCTGACATAGCAGGTGATATGAGGGGCTCGAGACGATAACTGATAGGGTCGGTTGGGTGAAAGATGTTGAAAACCTGTTTGCAGAGTGGAGACGAAGTCGTAATGTCGAAAGCATGGTCGTCACCAGCTTGTGAGAAGGGGTCATCGATTGAAGTTCCAGGCGTCTTTGGTGGCACAAAGGTAGCTGATGGAGCTTGAGGTCTTCCAATGATGGTTCGACCCTTGAGCATCTGGAAAAGACCTATGGGCGACCCAAGCGCGTAGAAGTCTTCCACTTCAAAGTCCAGTTTTAGGCCTTCTTCGGTTGATCGCCTTTGCTTGCTTGACTGTGAGCTTGCCTTCGCCTTTGGATCTTTCTGCATGCATAGTACATCGAACATGATAGCTGAGCCAAGTGAATGGCCTACCAAACTGACTTTGCCCTTGAAGGAAGGATTTCGCTCCTTGAAAAGACGGTATGTGCGGTTCAGCTCGTTTACAACAATCCTTGAGATGTGGCCTTTGTATGCTGGACTTTGATACAGCAAAATGTCCAACGCCAGGTCGGTAAGAAAGTTGCGCACGGCCGGTACACCTTCGACGGTAATGTCTTCAAGATTTGGATAGTCCTCGTCTTCGTGGTCAAGGTCGCCCAGATCATGCTCCTTTCGATTATGCTTCAGACTTTGTTTTGGGAAGTCTAATAGATGCCGCCAGATGATGGGGATGACCTGGATGCGGTTGTTTTTCGATTCTGTTTCTGTTTCCGCGTTGAGAGCCTGTAAGTCTGGCGAGGCTGCGTACACCGACTTGAGCGACTTGCGCATGGTGTTTACGTCGTGAATGAAGTTGATGGATTCCATGCGCATTCCAAGCCGTTGTCCAATACCATGGGTGACGAGAAGGAGGTGCTCGATTTCACGACCCTGGTCACTATCATTCTGGGCCTTGTAGTCTTCACGCATCTCCTTCTCTTCACGCTTTCGCATCTCTTCTTCCTGTTGTTGCTCATATTCGGGTTTTGAGGATGTCATTAGTGAGGAGACCTGCCTTTCTAGGTTGCGCCTGCGCGTCTGGGAGGGTGACATGCTTCGCTCATTTTCGGATGCTTCGCCGTCGGTATTGGCATCCGAATCGGACTGTTTTCCGTGGTCTGAACCATATGCCATGGATGGAGTCGCAGGCCGCTCGTTCGGTTTTGCTGTCTGACCTTTCGCCGGGGTTGGCTGCTTCTTCTTTTCTTTGGGGTCGGTATAGCCACGGATGTACTTGTATCCAGCATAATGCGCGCCTCCGGCAAATCGCTGGTACAAGGTGCTGCCCATGCGCGACCACATGTCATCAGTCAACATCCATGCTGTTGTCTCATCTTGATAGGTGACTGTGGAGTTCAAGTGAGCGCCGAACAGCCGGTGCGTTCGTGGCAGATCTGCGGGTGCAGTCGAAGTGGTGCTTGCGTCTTCAGACTGTTTCGCCGCCTCTTTCTTCAAACTATCATAGGAAGATTTTGGCGTGACAGGATTCGAGGTGGAATCGCGATTCAGCCTGGCCAGCTCCTTCCGGTGGTCATCCCCAGCCAAAGGCCCCATTGACAGCGGTCTTGCGCGAGGCTGCGAGACTGTCCGCTTTTCTTCTGGCTTTCCAAATTTCCATGGCTTGACCTTCAGATAGCCTTCTTCGAGTTGCATAGCCAGACCCTCGTCAACAGCTTCCCCATCTGGGGTGAACCAGGTCCCTCGCTTGACGTCGTATACAGGGCCTAGCCAGTATGACGGCGCCAATTCGCGCGTCTCTATCTCGACATCGAACAGGTAGTCTTCGTTGACGGGGACTTTTGTGGTCTTGGGAGGAGTAGGGCTGGATTGCGTGGGCGTCGTGGGGCTCGCGATGCCTTTTCGAAGTTCGTCCGCATCGGCCTCGTCGGCTGTCTTTTGGAAGGCTGTCTCGATTGCACGAGAGTCGCTGGTACTGAAGGGAATCCATTTCTTAGGTTTAGGCAGCGCAGTATCGGGCGCCATGGCATGTTTCGAGAGCGGTTTCCGTTTGGGTGTCTGACTGAGTCAGTAATGGATGACGGATGCACTCGCAGGGCTTACGGCATAGTGTGGGAGAGGTATGAGCGGCCAAAGATGGCATTGGTCTACTTACGTCTATGGCATGGAACCACCTCACGGCCAGCGGAGGGCAGTCCTGAGGGTAGCGCTTTAGACTCAGCCTCTGCCTGCGGTCGATAACATGGTCGCCTCCCTGCTGCGGAGCCAGTCCTGTAGCTACGCGCTCTCTTTCTCTTTCTCTTTCTCTTTCTCTCTCCTGCTCCATCTTCTTTGTCTTTTCCGCGCTTCCTTCGGTCTTGGGCGTTGGCGGGGGCTTGGGTGTGCCGGCACGAGATGTCCAGGGCGACAGATTTGAGAGGAAGCCTTGCTTATTATCCGGAGCAGTCATCCTATCGAACGGTGGTCTGCTGTCTCCAGCGGTGGAACGAAGCCTGTCGAGCCAGGACTTTACGCTGTATCTTGAAACTTGAAGCCGAGATACGGGCCTCAAGCGGGGTGGACGGGAAAGCGGGCGAAGAAGCACACGTCGATACAGCGTGGTGGCAGTAGAAGAAAAGAATGCGTCGAAGAATAGGACCGAAAGAAATACGTCAGGGCATGGCAGAGGTCAAAAAGGTGGGATCGCATGTGTTCTCGGTGTCTTAGATGCGCATGTGCGTGCCTGCGTGGTGTGCCGCGACTTTCTCCCGGGACCCGTTACATCACTCGCGCCCCTGTCGCGCCCGACGCGCGGGGCAGCTTCAAGCTCCAACGCCGCCGTACTTCGTATCCATCATTTCCGACACTCCGACACCACTCTTCTCACCACCATGGCCATCTGTACCCTGGCCGATTTACAGGCGCGTTCCCAGAGGCCGTCTTCCATTCCTCGCCACTATCATCGCATCGCCGAGGCAGAGCGACGCGAGGAGCGCTTCTCTGTCGCCGACGCTGCCCAGCTGAAGCTTAAATTGCAGGCCCTCGACAAAGTCATGTTCTGCATGATGCTGCCAGAACACAGCCACGAACTTGACATGAATAAGATTACCGAGGCAACTCGCTCACAATCTTCTCGCGGGACTGTCTATATTGCCGGATCGGAAGAGTTCTATCTGGTCGTGAAACCTGTCTCGCGCCCGGACCTCATCCCCGACGTATATGCTGAAGCGTGCAAGACGATGCTGCAAGGGACACCGTATGTGAACAGATACAACGTGTCGGATTTCAAAAAGGGCGTAGATCCAATCTTTTCCGAAATAAGATGTCTGCTGCCAGAGATCGATCGTGTGTGCGAGACTGATCTTGGAGGCGCAGTCGCTAGGCTTGAAGCACGAGGCAAGCTGAGGTTTCCGACTGGGGCGTTGCAGGTTTTCGCTAACATGTGTAACAGTCAAGGCATTCCACTTTCTCCGCCTTCCTGCTGAGCTGCGTCTACATGTATATTCATATGTGTTACCTCACGAGCCTCACATCACGCTACCGCCTCAGGATCGTGACATCACACGCCCACGCCTGAATGTCATGCGCGTCAACAGGCAGGTGCATGGCGAAGTTAGGAAATACTTCTACGAGCGCGTGACTTTGTCTATTCGAGTTACCTTTGACTCGGAAATGTTGACTTTATTCACATGCAGTAATACAATGGCACTCGTATACCATGAATTGACTGACATAGATTCTGGCACTCTTGCCTTCATCAAGCAGCTATCGATCCAGATACGCGACTGGCAACGTCCTCCCCGCCTGCGCAAATGCTTCCCCATGGCCCTGCCCTCTATGGAACACCTGTTCCGCAGACTTGTTGGGCTTGAAAAACTTGTTATGACCTTCGACATCCCCAATCGCCCTCCGATCTCTGTATATCAAGAACAAACACATACCGAGATGGAGGATCGCCGTGTAGAGGATGTGAAAAGGTGGCTCATTGACCACATTCCAGCGTCGGTAAATGTGTCATGGCCACACGCAGATGCAGCTAGGTTCTATCGCAGTACCGCCCTAGAACAGCGACTATGGCAGGCTATACAAGACAGGACCGTGACATGAGCGGCTCTCCAAAGTTGGGTGAGTATTGAGAAGGGCAAAGATGTACACTGAAGGGAGAATTTTGTTTGAAAGTCGACTTGCATTGATCCATATTTTTCTGTGGATGTGATGGAGTGTACAGACGAGTGCTTCCAGACTACAAGTAAATCAGACTGTTCGCTTATGCGTTTGCTACTAGCGGTTGCGCTGATGCAGGGCCTACTTCCTCTTTCATCTACTGTCGCGTCAGGGTCTTTGTCTTCGTTTCTCATGACCCCGATTTCCGTCACCACAGGGGCAGGCGCCCCCAGCCACTCCACCAAACCACTCATTATGTCGACCCCGGAACTAGGCTCCACACCATCACCGCCGTTAACGGCGGATATGGCGAAGTCGCACAAACGGAGCGCGTCTGCACCCGCCTTAGTGCCTGACGTAAACAACGGTGACAACAAAGACCCCGCTACCACTGCATCAGCCTTTCTCCGCCACGCCACCACACGAGTTGTCGAATACTTGCACCCCGCACCTTTGCGTCAGGAATACTACGATATTGCTAACGCATTAGCGAGGGGTCGATACGCTTATCATTTCATCTTCCTCAGCCTTCTCTTTGGCCTCGCCGAGTACGAGCAACCAGGCTGGTTTCCGCGACCAGAAGAACTGTCCGCTGCCGTCGTACGTCTACCCCCCTCGCTATTCATGAATGCAACATCTTACTAATAGCACGTGTAGGTTGGTTTCCTGTGCGCAGGCTCCCTCATATTCCCCGTCTTCGCGCTACTTGAGTACCTGGAAACCCATACCTGGCCCTGGCAGGACGAGGGCTTTGTGTGGCCATGGGAAGCGCTGCTTTGGAGTGGAACCGTGTACATTGATGATACTTTTGGGGACAGTGTGGCCGCTTACCGCAACTCGTACATCGAATCCAGCCCTACCGTTAGAGGTAGTGAAAAAGAAGTTGTAGGAGTTGCGAATGAGGGAGATTCTACTACCATGGCGGTTGAAGATGCTTCTGCAACTACAAAGGACTCTTCGAAACGACCTGAAATGATCATACCACCGACTCCGTTCCTGCCGCGTGGACTTCGACCAGTTCATCTTCCACCGCCAGTGATACATCACTCTGGGCTACTGGGAGAGTCGCCAATGCTGAACAGGTTCAAGCAGTTCAGTGGAAATTCTAAGATGCAAAACAACAAGAAGGAAGAATACTAGGGTGCCGTCCGATAGTGTTCGCTGGCCTTTCGGGAAACTGGGGATAATCCGAGGCAACGTGGTATGCATCAGTTTCCAAATGATGTGCCCTTTGGGGGATGGAGAATAGCCGAGAATCGCCACGATGCGATATGGAAGTAGTTCTATAGGGTAGGAGCTCGAGTAGAGATGATATGACAAAAGCAAAAAAGATGCTTCAATACCCTAGTATCATCCCATTCACCATTCCCGTATCTCACCCCCAGGCCCAATGAATCCTGGACTAACCCACGCCTTAGCCCCCACACTCTCCCTCCTCACCCACTCCTCATCAATCTCGATTCCCAGCCCCGGCCCCTTCATCAACTTGATAAACCCATCTTGCACATCCCAAACCTCGGGATTCTTCGTATAAGACGTAAGGTCCTGGCTACCCGCATTGTAATGAATTCCCAGACTCATCTCCTGAATTGCAAAGTTTGCAAGCGTGCAGTCAACCTGCACACAAGCCGCAAGCGCAATAGGCCCAAGCGGACAGTGTGGCGCAATGGCTACATCGTAGGTTTCCGCCATGGCTGCTATGCGCTTCATCTCGGAGATGCCGCCTACGTGCGAGATGTCCGATTGCAGGATATCAACGCAGTTTGCTTCGAGAAAAGGGCGCACGTCCCAGCGCGAATGGAGGCGCTCGCCGAGTGCGATTGGGATACTGGTTTGAGCGTGTAGGGACGTTATGCCACCAATGTGCTCGGATAGGAGGGGCTCTTCGATGAAGAGGGGATGGTGCGGCTCCAGGGCTTTGGCGAGTTGTTTCGCCATGGGCTTGTGGATGCGGCCGTGGAAATCCATGCCAGCATCCATGCCGAGGTCTTTCACTGTTTGCAGCCTGGATACGGCGGATTGGAGGCTGGAGGGTGTGTCGAGCCAACCGATGTCCTCTGTGGCATTCATTTTGACGGCGTGGAAACCTTGGGCTTTTCTGGCGAGACTGTAAAGGTTAGTTCTATAGTTGTTGTTTCCATCTCATGCTTGTGAATCTTACGCTTGATCCTTAATATCGCTCGGTCTGTCGCCGCCAATCCACGCATAAACTTTCAGCGTATCTCTTACCTTGCCGCCTAAGAGCTGGTAGATCGGTACGTTCAGTTTCCGCGCTTTGAGATCCCAGAGTGCGATGTCAATGCCTGCTAGTGCACTCATGAAGACGGGTCCGCCGCGGTAGAAACTTGTGCGCCAGCACATTTGCCAGATGTGTTCGATTTCACTCAAGTGGCGTTAGCTAGCTTCGATGGATGGGATTTTAGAGGTCTTACTCTGCTTCAAAGCCAACATAGCGTTCGGCCCAGGCGTCCAGACATCCTTCGACTGCTTGTGTGTGGCCTTCGAGAGAAGCCTCGCCCCAACCAAAGTTGCCATCCGTGTCGGTGATTTTTACGAAGAGCCAGCGGGGTGGTATTCTGAAATATTCGATTGTTGCGATTTTTCCCATGCTGTATGGCTTGGAAATGACTTTTGGTTCAGCGTTTCAGGTGATGTTGTGCATGAGTTCGTCTTGACATGATGTCGGTCATCGGTAATAACACGAGCATTCAGCCATCCCCAAAAGCCGATGTGCTCTTTCGTCCAATCATCACATCGCCGCTGCCAGGCCCCTTTCGTGGTAAGCCGAACGGCGGCGCGGGGTCGTCAGTGCCAGAGATGCTCCACCGCGGGGCACGTAGGTTCGGGAACTGGAGTAAAAGGGCCCGAGGTGTTACGAGACAGATACGCAATAAAACTCGCGACGCCCTCAGTCAACTTTACATTTGGCATTTGCATTTGTCGCAGTATTGTAAGAAGTCATCGACACCAAAGCGCAAGATCACACTCGCAACACGAACCATAATCATGACATCATCACCCCCAACCGGCGTCTTCGTCCCCGTGCCGACCTTCTTCAAACCTCAATCTGAGTGCAGTTCTCTCCAACCCGACGTGGACGTTCAGGCACAGATCGATCACTCTGTGTTTCTTGCTAAGAATGGCGTGCGCGGGCTTGTTCTGCTCGGCTCAACCGGCGAGGCGATCCACATGTCGCGACAAGAGCGCATCGACCTTGTGTCAGGTGTGCGCAAAGGACTGGACAAGGCGGGCTTCAAGGACTACCCGATTATGGCGGGAACTTTGATCAATAGCGTGGACGAAACCCTGGAATGGCTCGAAGACTTCAAGAACGCTGGTGCGCAATGGGGACTCGTCCTTGCGCCGGGTTATTTCGGTGCGGCTGCAAGTCAAGAGGGTATTAGGGAGTGGTACACCATTGTCGCAGACAAGAGCTCACTTCCAGTATTGATGTAAGTCATGGCACCTAGACACTTGGGCGCATTGACTGACAACGCTCAGTTACAACTACCCAGGCGTAACAAACGGCGTTATGGTAACGCCCGAGACCTACCGCGTCCTTGCGCAACACCCCAACATCGTCGGCTGCAAGATGTCACATGCCGTCGTATCGTGGCACAACCAAGTCTCGCTAGACCCAAAGATCGACCACAACAAGTTCCGCGTCTACTCTGGCCTCGGTCAACAATTAGGCCCCATTGTCATCTTCGACGCTGCGGGTGTCATTGACGGACTCGCAGCCATATATCCCAAGACTGTATGCTCGCTCATGAAGCTTGCGGAGACGCGACCGATTACAGACGAGAATCTCAAGAGGATGAAGGAGCTGCAGTATACTGTTAGTACAGCCGAGGAGTTCGTTGGCAAGTATGGTATCGTGGGCATCAAGGAAGCTGTGAAGAGAGTGACTGGCTTTGGAACAATGGAGGGTGGACGACTCCCGATTAAAGGCAAGTTGCCTGAGGGCGAGTGGGAAAAGTGGAGTGAGACTTGGGAGAGGATACAGAAGATGGAGGACTCGCTTAGTGGGAAGGACTTCAAGTAGAGGTATGGTGTTGTTTTATTCGCAAAGAAAGCTCTCAATATTTCTTAAAGCTGCTTTGTCACTGATCGGTCGCAAAATATGTACTTTGCATTTGATAAGAAAGCTAGCCCGACGTTCTAGAAGTTCAATAGTCAGCTGCAGTCTGAATATCTAGACCCGAGCTGCCGTCACGTGTGCGCAACCCGACTTGGCGGGACCGTGGCGGTGATCGCTGATCGAGAAGGCAATCTGCCGTGGAATACCATCACCTTGGGAACATCCTCGCGTTCCACCCCTCTGAACACGTAGGCCTTCGGCTACCCAAGTGCATCTCGTTTGATTTTCGCCTCAACCAGCCAATACATCCTTTCGACCGCGCTTTTGACAATTACTTTGCCTCGTGCCAACACACGACGGAGTTTTCACCGATAGTAATAAGCTAGAGAATTGCAAAGGCAGCCTGCCTCGGCCAGCGACATCGTCCTCATTGGACTTGCATTTCACATCCTGTTCTTCTTCCGAAGTCGCCGCGCAGTCTCGCCGAACAGGCGCGTAAATTCTTGAGCTGGGGTTCCCTCTACGAAACCTTATCCAGGGTAAAGCGGCAGAAGCATAGGAGAATGAAAAGTCACAACAGACGCGAAACGCATCGCATTGGACCTCGATACCAGTCTTTATCTAACGAAAATACATCTCTTGAACACTCATATCGGTTGTATATGCGTTCGGCATGTCAAGCAATGCTAGCGAGGGGTACCTCAAGTCCCGCATACGTTGCCGTGGTGGCATCAATACGATGCAGCATGCATTCAGCCGCAGCATGACGGGAACCGGAACCATGACACGCAGAACAAACCTTGGCGGGAATTTCCGCTTTCTGCGCATACCTACGGATGCAGTCCAAACTCGCAATAGACAGCGAACGCGATTTCGTAGTGTGGTAGTGCCATGATCACATTGCTCAACCACAGCGCTATATCAAATTCCACATTGAGGAGCCGCAAAACAAATGAGCATTTTCTGCTCAGCCTACCTTCATGGCAGTGTCTAGTTTGCCTCCCTCGGAAGCATTGTGTGGAACCTTTCCGCGTCTCCATCATGTTCGCATTCTTAGTAGGACTCAACACCAGCAGAAGATGCCCTGACTATCCCAGAAGGCAACGCATACCGACAAGTTCTTCACCAGTTGGCCTTGGTCAAGAGTCTGGGCCCACGCCACGTGCACGTAGCGCACGGCGAATTCCCCGCTAAGCGTCCGCCCAGGCCCCAGCTCGCCACTACTTCCCAATCTCATCACAGTCTACTCCAGATTCCTATCATCGTGATGGATTCGCACGCGGGGTATGCCTGGGCGCAACTGGCAGAAACGTGCTGAGAGGCGCTATTGTCCTGCGGCGGAGTAGCTACCGCCATACTGCCGGGCCCAGACAGCGCTTTCACGACGTGCTAATTGCTTGGACCTGCTTGGTATGAGGCATGCTAACTACTGTCGTAGGCCGTCTCCGAAGCTATGGGCTCTTTACATCGTATCAGGTGTAAAGCCAATGAGTCTTGTGAGCCATAGTCTAGGAAACATGTCAGTATCGGATATGGACCATTGAGTCTGTGGAGTCTGGGGTACGGTGGAGCCGACGGCGCAAGAATCTGGGGAAGTCGAGCCACAAAGTCTGGGGAAGCAGTTTTGTATATGAAGACACACATCCTGCGGCTGCTAGTTTGATCCCCATCAGCATCCTTCTCTTCAAGAGCTGCGCCTTACTCTCCTCCCATCGTCTAGATTGGCCTTGGGGAACTTTGCAGGGCTGTTGAGCACCACCTGCTTTCAATTTATCTTCAAGCTCTCTGTAGCTACCCAACCTCATCATGTCCTCCTACGCCGAAGAAAAAGGCAATATCGCCGCCATCGAACGCGTTGAATCCGAAACATCGGGAAACGATGCTGCCATCAATCGTTTCACACCCGAGGAGCAAAGGAAGATCGTTCGTAAGGTCGATCTTCGGCTTATTCCCACACTCGGCTTCATGTACTGCGTCTCACTTATGGACCGAACCAACCTTGGCGTAGCTATGGTAGCAGGTATGGGTGTTGACCTCAAGCTCACAGGCGAGCGATACAGCATCATCGTTCTGTTGTTCTTCATCACCTACGTCGCGCTTCAGCCACCCGCTACTGTTGTTCTGAGGAAGTTGGGCCCGAGGATTTTCTTGCCGTCCATTGTGGTCATCTGGGGAGCGGTGATGATCGCGTTTGGATTCGTCAAGGAGTGGACTACCTTGATCCCTCTTCGTCTTCTCCTCGGTATCTTTGAGGCTGGTTTCTTCCCAGGTAAGGCTTGACCTTTCTTTTGAGATCGAAGCAGCGCTAACACGCATGCCTAGGTTCCGCTTATCTCCTCTCTTGCTGGTACAAGCGATACGAGCTCCAGAAGCGTAACACCGTCTTCTTCCTCATCGGAATGTTGTCTTCAGCCTTTTCAGGTATCCTCGGTTACCTCTTCTCTCTGCTTAGTGGCCATGGCTACCAAGCAGCAGAGTGGCTCGGCCCACACTACGGACCAACCAAAGCAGCACCTACCACACCAGTCGGCTTCGGACCAGGCCTAGCGGGTTGGAGGTGGATTTTCACTCTCCAGGGTGTTATCACTGTCATTATCGGCCTTGTTGGATGGTACTTCATTGTTGACTTCCCCGAGCTGGCCGCTAAGCCCAGCAAGACCCAGAAGAAGTTTCTCGAGCAGGACGAGGTCGACTTTATCGTCGCACGTATTGAGCAGGATCGCCACGATGTTGTCGCCGAGGAGTTCAACCTGAAGAGCTACCTTGCTGGTGCCATGGATCTTAAGGTTTGGGGCTTTGCTCTGATCTTCATGATGACAACTACGGTCACATACGCTATCGCTTACTTCCTTCCCATCATCCTAAAGGACGGTATGGGCTTCAGCGCTGCTGCCAGTAACTGCTTGATCGCCCCACCTTACGTCTTCGCCGGCTTCGTCATGCTCGGTTTTGCTTGGGCAGGCGACAAATACCAAGTCCGCTCTCCGTGGGTTATTGCCAACGGTATTCTCGCTCTTATCGGCCTTCCCATGATCGGATTCAGCAGCAACGTCGGCGTCAGGTACTTTGGTAAGTTCGCTCCAGCTAGGCGCTAAGCCTCTCCTGCAGTACAAACACTAACAATATCTCAGGTGTTTTCCTCGCAACTGCTGCTGCCAACGCCAACGTCCCCTGCATCCTCACATGGCAAGCGAACAACATCCGTGGTCAATGGAAGCGAGCTCTCTGCTCTGCCACCCTCGTCGGTGCCGGAGGCATTGGCGGTATCATCGGCGGCACCGTCTTCAGGACTCAGGATGCTCCAGACTATGTCCCAGGCATCATCGCATGCATGATTGCAGCAGCCATGATTGTCATCATTGCGCTTTTGCTGAACTTGAAGTTCTGGAGGGCCAACAAGCGTGCCGCAAATGGTGGCAAGATTATCGAGGGTCTTGAGGGATTCAGGTACACTTTGTAAATGTTAGCTTGAGGCAGATGCCAAAAATAGTAACGAATGATGATTATTTTGATGTGCACGCGAGCGCAATGAATATGTTGGAATGTCCAAAGACGTGATGAAGTTGGATCTTGTGCGCGACGGTCTTGAGCTGCAATAATTCTCTCAATCATCTTAGAGTGATCTTTGCGATTGGAATACCATTCACGGAGTCTGACAGGAATGCAATGGGAAATGGCACGACAAACGCGTAGAAAGGGACCGAATCGAGAGCGAGAACGAGAGCGGAACCGTGAAAAGCGTGTTGACGCTAAGACCCATTCCGGACTAGTGGATTTGATGCAGATGACGCGCTGATTTCCTCTCCGCGTTCCAATTGCCTCACCTCTAACATCAGTTTCGCCCCCGTGTCAACTCATGAGACAACACGGATGCGCAACTAGGAGAGCGCATTTCCATCTGGAGATGTTGCATGTGAGCTAACAAGGATTTCTGATCCAAAGCCCTGGGTTGCGGGCGCGCAAGAGCCAGCACTAACAAATGCCGGCCCACCGCGAAGTCACCCAGTCGCTCCTGGCATTGCCCGTTCTGCAGGACATGCGGGCGCGATTGGACCTTTTTCGCCGTTCTTCAGCCGCAACGGGATGGAGATACGCTTAGGTCTCTTAATGCGACGAGAGGAATTCCGCCTCTATCTATCCGAGAGTCTCTCCAACGCCATCATCAGCATCATTGGAGGAATATCTTCGCGTTTTCTGGCCGGAAGGCTTGCACTAAAAATGCGCTGAAGAAAACGCCTCTTTCAGCTGTTATCGCAGCCGTGACAGGCAAGATGACAAGCTTTGAGAGCGCCACTTTTCTTGCTAGTGGGGAGCTTGTCCTACTTAGTGAGCAGATCCGCTGTCCAGAACACTGGAAAGACCGACTAACCAACATGGCATCAGCTATCGACATTTCTCCGAGGCATGTAGATACACGCGATGTCCACGTTGTTTGACATGGGGTTCTAGTGCCCCAAAAATGTTTTCGCGTCGGTCTGGCTTTCGCTAAAGAATCCCATTCTAGACGACTCCATCCTATCGAGACTGCGATAGACATTCAGACATCTTGGCATTGCGCCCATCCAATGCCATGCTACTGCAGCCTCAGTTTTACAACAAGCCTTGCCGCCACCATGACTAGATTTGGAGACCTTCACCACGGCATGCAAAACCATCCCAACAACCAACGCAAGCCACAACGCGCTAGTGAACATGGAAATTTGCACAGAGATGGGTGCGATGGACTGCTAAAATTACTCCCGGGCATGCAGGAACGCTTTTAGCCTCCCAAGAATGCGCATCGTTGTATCTCCCCTATATGATGTTCTCAGCTTCGTCTGCGTCACAACCGGAACTAGGACTCTTTGAGTTGACACCATCTTTTGAGTTTCTAACGGCCCCTAGAAGGATGACAGAGAAGGTCATTTCGGCAGTACAAGTCAGTATTTCCGGGAACAAAGATTGCAGAGGCTATCGATTATTCTTAGCTTTCTTTTCCCGCTTCGTGGAACGCCCCGGAACTTCATCCCGGTTGTTGTAGTCTGCCCTGCGAGTCGCAATGCAAGCGTAGAACCGGGTTTACCGAGATGTCTGGGTACCGATAGGCGAAATCCAGACCGCGATGTCGTGGTATACCGGATTGGGAACCAACTCCGTATGAACCCTTGTGAGGATCTTTCGTTCAAGTATCGCGATACTTCGTGTATCCCCAGGAGTCACTGAGCACTTTTCCATCTCATCGCTTCCGCAGTCCCTCGCTATGCGTTCACTCGCTCTCGCCGCCTTGCTCGGGTTCGTGGCTGCACAGAGTAGCGTCGCTGAGTGTCAGTCTACTGAGAGCTGCTCTGCGTCTTTGTCGAGCTTCATAAGTCTTTCGTCTTCATCTTCCACACCTTCAGCTACAACATCATCCACCTCTTCGGCTACTTCCCCAGTCGCGTCGTCAACTACCTCATCAAGGGCCGCTTCTATAACATCGACAGGCCCGAGGTCCGCGATTACAGTCGCCACGGATGGCTCAGGACAGTACACTGCCATCAACGCAGCGGTAAAGGCAGCCCAAGACAGTGGCATTCCCACGGTTTCCGTTCTACCTGGGACTTATTCCGAAGCGGTCAATGTTCTTGGACAAGCAACTGTTACTATCGTTGGGCCTTCTCCGACAGGTGTGTCGGACTGGTCTAAGAACGAGGTTACGATTGCCGCCACCACCATCCCTTTCAGCATCGGTACCGACAGATTGAAAGGTATCACTGTGCGCAATATCGACATCATCAATTCGGCAGCATTTGTTGCAGGAGGAACTGCCACCGCCCTGTCATTGCGAGGAAGTAATGTTGCTTTTTATGGATGCTCCATCATCTCACCGGGCAATTTTGCAGTGTCCGCTACTTATGGTCTGGCTTTCTTTGCCAACTCTTACATTGAGGGCTATGACAAGATCTTCTTCAACTACCCCTCTGCTTATGTCTACAAGTCGACCATCGTACCGCTCAACCAAGGTGCCCTGATCGTATACAACAAAGGCGGAACACCTTCAGGAAGCAGCTTCACCAATTCGACCGTTGTCGTCGACTCAAGCTCCATAGAGCAAAAGACAGGGTACACAACAAAGACCGTCTACCTTGCAGCTTCTAATGGACTTGGTGCCGCAACAGTCTACAGGGATACCAAGATGGGAAGCTTGATTTCCCCTCTTGGTTACTATGGCTCTGCGAAGGACACATCTTTCTTCGGAGAATATCAGAACAGCGGCCCAGGCTCTTACGACAAGAATGCAGCTACTCGTGGTAGCAATGACATCCCGCTTTCCGCCGAGCAAGTCTCTCAATTCACGATCGATAAGGTATTCGGTAGAGCCTTCTTCCCATATGGTAGCTCTTCGCTCGATTGGATTGATCGAGATGTGCTGTCTTCAATTCAAGCCTCGAACTCTGTGCAGTTGCCATCAACATCCTCGTCTTCTTCAGCCACATCTATTGGCTCGTCGACTACATTATCTGCGGCCTCTTCTTCCGTTTCATCGACTGCCTCTACGATCGCTTCTTCGAGTGCTTTTTCAAGCCCTTCCTCGACCGACCTCGTCAGCTCTAGCAGTGCCTCGGGCTCCCTTACTGCCAGCTCTGTGACTGCCAGTAGTACTCCCTCAGCTACATGCTCGATGACGACAGCCTCGCCGACTCTCGTTGTCTCCAAAACCCCGGGCCCCTGCGAATATGCCAACATCACAGCTGCGATCAGCGCTATACCCGACGACAAATTGGCGTATATTATCGAGATCGGCGCAGGCACCTACGTCGAACAGATTTCCATCACAAGGAAGGGCAAGGTTACACTGATCGGTGCGACTGACTTCACCAACGATTACTCGCAGAATCGTGTCAGGATCGAGTTTGCTAGAGGTGAACTGACCAGCGCTGGCAAGAATGAACAAACACCTGTCATCTACTCAAAGAAGACCAGTGACAACTCGGGACTCGCCATGTACAACATCGACTTTGTTAGTAAGTGACATCAACGTGCAAGCATGTAGTGAAACGGACACTGACCTAGTACGCCAATTTGTAGACACCTATCCCCAAACGAAGAACACTGCAGCCCTAGCTGCTGACTTCTATGGTGCCAATATGGCCGCCTACGGGTGCTCGTTCATCGGATTTCAAGATACGCTACTCGCGAACAAGGGTACCCAAGTCTTTAGCAACTGCTATATCGAAGGCAGTGTTGACTTCATCTGGGGCTTCTCTACTGCATACTTCTATCAGTGCAAGATTGTTAGCAACACGCCTGGAGCTTTCATCGCCGCACACTCCCGACCCAGTGCGACCGATGTTGGTGGCTATGTGTTCGACTCCTGCATGGTCACCTACAGCTCTACCTATGGCAACTCATTTGGCTTGAGTTATCTCGGTAGGCCGTATAACCAGTTCTCGGTGGCTGTCTACATGAACTCGTACATCGACAAGCATATCAAAGACATTGGCTGGTCTGTATGGTCTCCCACTGACCCCCAGACATCTGGTGTAACCTTTGGCGAGTACAATAACAGCGGTCCTGGTTCATGGCAGGCGAACACTCTGCGCGCAGCTTTCGCCACCAACTTTACTGCTTCTCAGGCGGCGAGGTTTCAGCTCTCTGCGTGGATTGGCGACACTACCTGGTTGGACATGAACGCGTACAATGCAATCCCTTCGTACAGTCTTACGGGTCCTTCTACAACGCCTTCGTCACCCTCGTCGTCTGCATCGTCGTCTCCGTCGTCGTCAGGATTGGTATTGCCGTCTTCCAGCAGTACGGCAAGCGGCCCTACATCCACTGCCACAGTCAATGCCCATCCCGAAAGTGGCTCTGTCCCACCCGAGGGTGCAGTAGTAGTCTCTACCGACTCTAGCCAGAAGGCTGCATTCACCAGTATCGCTGCTGCTCTTGCATCGCTGCCTCAAGACTCTACCAACCAAACCGTCTTCATATACCCCGGCACGTACAACGAGCAAATTCCTTCGGTGAACCGTCCCGGTGCCGTAAGGATCATTGGGTACACGACTAGTAGCCCTGGTCAGAGCTACAAAGGCAACCAAGTTACCATCTCTTTTGCGCGTGGACTCTCTGTGTCTCCACTACCAGCTGGCCACTCTAACGCAGAGACAGCGGTTTTTGCAACCGGGTCGAGCAGGATAAGCATGTACAACATCAACATGATCAATACAGACAACCTCGATGGTGCCACGCCTTCTTACGTCACACTCGCAGGATCCATTTACGGCAACGACATTGGATTCTACGGCTGCTCATTTGATGGGTGGCAGGACACACTTCTGACGGGTGCTACTGCCGGATACCAGTATTATGAGTCGTGTTATATTGGTGGTGCTATCGACTTCATCTGGGGATACTCCAAAGCATACTTCAAGGGCTGCACTATTGCTGCTAAGCGCAAGTCGTCTGCGATAACTGCGCATAGCAGGAAGTCGAGCGCAGAACTAGGTGGTTACATCTTCGATAACTGTCTTTTCACTGCTGCTCCTGGTGCTGCCGAAGATCTCACCAACAAGGTGTATCTTGGCCGACCATATTCACAGTACGCCTTGGTCGTTATCAAGAACTCCTATATCGACTCCACCATCATTCCGGTTGGCTGGAAAATATGGAGTGCTACCGACCCTCGCATAGATCACATCACCTTTGCCGAATACAACAACGTGGGTCCTTCGAACTGGGAAAACAATGCCGCCGCCCGTGAATCTTTCGGCTACGCTACGCTACTTACCTCTGACAACTACCCTCTGTCGGCTGTGATGGATTCGACTGAGTGGATCGATATGACATACTGGAGTACAATTGTCACCCCTCAGCCTTCAGTCCCCGTCGTTACACCCCCTGGACCCGTCGTTGTCGGTGGCAACTCTACCTTTGATGGCATGACTCCTCCCAGCGATGCTTTGATCGTTTCCAAGACTCCCATCGATGGTGTGGTTACCTATGATACCATCCAAGGGGCACTGGACGCTGCACCGACTACAAGATCGGTGAACGCTACTATCTTCATTTACCCTGGTGTCTATGAGGAGCAGCTCATTCTCGCCAAATCCGGTCATACCATCTTCCGTGGATACTCTGATGCGACGGATGATTACTCCAAGAACCAGGTTACCATTCAGTTCAGCCGTGGCATCGATACCCAAGGAACTGGCGGCAGCAACACCGACGGAGCAACTGTCTACGCAAAAGGCAACTACTTTCACGCTTTCAACATCAACTTCAGGAACAACTTTGGGACGCAACAGAACATGGCTTCTCTTGGTTTCGCAGTCCAGAGCAGCAAATTTGCAGCTTTATACGGATGCCAGATCTATGGCAACCAAGACACTCTTAGCGTTTCAGGAAACCTGTTCACCTTCAGAACGTATATCGAAGGTAACGTGGACTTCATATACGGGTCTGGATCTGCATACTTCCTTGACTCGACAATCTCGCCCAATGAAGACAGCATCAGCATCACGGCTCACAAGCGCACGACCAATACCACGCCTGCAGGTTTTGTCTTCGATCAGTGTACTCTGAAACCTGCACCCGGCTCCGGCACCTTCAGCAGCGTCAGCCTAGGTCGCCCGTGGAACAACTTCTCGCGCGTTGCTTACGTGGATTGCTACTTTGACTTCATGATATCCCCAGCTGGGTGGTCGCAATGGAGCAAGTCTTCGCCACAAACTGACGGTGTGACCTACGGCGAGTATCATAACAGCGGACCTGGATCGAGCACATGCAACCGTGCTAGCTTCTCACAACAGCTTTCGGATACCGACGTTGTTCAGTTCCAGCTCGGATCTTTGTTTACGTCTACTGCATTCATCGACTTCCGCTACGTTGACATCCAACCTTTCGCTGCCGGTGTTGGCTCGCCCCAGGCCTGCAGTACTGCTTCATCAAATGTGCTCTCGTCGTCCACCATGTCCTCGAGCATCTCAATGTCCTCTTCCAGCAGCCTACCGGTAGTTACTGCCTATACCACGACCACATTGGTTGCGAAATTTACAGCAAGCACGACAATTGCTGCTTCCGAGGCCACGTTGACCACTCTATTGAGGAGCACAGAGACTGTTTCGATAACGCCATCCGAAGTTCTTAAGATCATCACGCTGAAGGTCACTGCTACTACTTCTATTATCTCACCCGATGCCACCTCTACTGCGACATCGGTCATTACGGAAGATGTTGGCCTCACGATAACACCGGAGCCGATCACGAAGTCTAGTGTCGTCAAGGAAACCATTACCGTGAGCGGAGTGATGACAAAGGCCGCTGAGACATCAACGATCAAGGGTACTACGACCATTGTCGTTCTCTACACTTCTTCTCCTAAGCCAACTTCCATCACTGTCAGCGAAGGGTCCACCGTCTTCCAGACGAGCTCAAAGACCCAAAAGGCGGCTTCGACGACCATTAAGACCACGCTCTCAATTGCGCCATCTACGACTAAGACTAGTACTGTGCAGGCGAAGAGCTCTATTACAGTCAGCAGTACCTCGATCAAGACGACTACCAAGAAATCTACCACAACACTGTTGTGCATCCCGACTGGCAATGCTGAAAAGCTTGTTCGCCGCGGAGCAGTCATTCCTCGTGCATTGGCTAGTACCACAACACTAACCGTCATCGAGACGGTTTCTAGCTTCGTCGCTACTCGAACAACGACACAGCCAGGATCGACGATGTTGGTCACGGAATCATCCATTGCTACGAAGACGACTTTCTTGAAAGCCAGCACCAGCACGACAACCGTCACCTCAGTCGTCAAGACTTCAACTATCGCACAGGCTGGATCTACATACTACACGACCATTCTTTCGACTTCGAAGACTGGCAAGACGACGACACTCAAGCCTGCGACGTCAACGGTGTTCTCCACCGAGCTCGCCACAAAGGCCATTCTTTCTACCATCACTACGCCCGTCGTCACCATCAGCTCTCTGAAGACCACATCGAAGACCTCGACTATCACCGCCGCCCAGGAAACCACCTACATCACCAAGTCAAACGACGTTACATCCAAGACTACGATCACACTCCCAGTGTCTACAAGCACCAAGTACGAGACTGTGACATTGGGCAGCGGAGTAGAGACGAAGATTGTGACCGCACAGCCGAAGACAGTGACTCGGACTTCCAAGAGTACTGTGACGATTGTGAGCTGGGCTACCAAGACGAGCAAGGGAGCAGCGATGTGTACGTCTTAGAGAATGCCGTGGTGATCATGCAAGTCTTAGTTGATTTCGTGTAAATACGACTTAGTTTTTAATGTTACATTATATGATGACGCGATTTGGAGATGCTGTGAATTGCGACAAGTTCTACCCTGCTCGACATATGGCGCATGCGCATGCGCATTCTTATATAGAAAACGTCCTCTCTTCTAAGAATACTGTAGTAGCTGTTTTCCTCGATGACCTCGCTTATAGACACGTGATGACAGAGTCGCTCGCTGTTGCCTACAGGCCGCTCCGGGCGCAATTTCCCCGCCCACGTCGCTCTCCTCGAGGAAGCAACGACTCCTATATTGGCAGGTTCGCAGCATACAGCAACTTCAGTTCGATAGATTTCATCGTCAAAGATGACGGAAACTTATTACATCGACATGGGACCCATGGGTCACGTCACCGAAGAATCATGTCACATGACGATTTACCGCAGTCACGTTGTTGTTTGCATCGAAGTTGAATTCGTGAAGATAGAAGGTACAAAGCTCGGGAAAGAACTCATCACGCAATTGGAGACATGGAAGGTGCTTCCACGGGGGAAAGTGAGAAACAAACCAATCCTCGATCTAGTGTATCAAACTTGCCTTTCGGTTATCCAACAACTGGTGCCAGATACGTCACTAGATGACCTTAGCCTAGAGGGTTTTCTTCATACGCCCACATACAATCTGGAAGTTGTCGGCGGAAACTCGGATGACGACATACACGTTGTAGGAGCCGAAAAATGCTTGTATATGCCAGGCTTCAATATTTCTCCGATGTCCACCACAGAATTGCCTGAAATCTGCAGCACGATCCCTCAGTTCAAGGCCCGCGATGTCTACATATCGCCACTGTTAGACGAGAGAAACAGTGTCGAGGATATCCAAGGCAGAGTCACAACGGCAGACGGCGTCGCTATATATTTCAAACCACGGATGGACATCCAGGAACCAGGTTTCGCACGTGAGCTTCTGTTCCTAACCCGAATCCACAAAATCGGTCTAGCAGCTCGACTTCGGGTACCAAAACTGCACGGACTGGTGGTATCCGACGAAGGAACGGTGATCGGAATTTTGATCACGATGATCACGCCTTCGAAGCTGGCAACCACATTGCGGAGCCCAGGTCTTCGTGAAAGAGAAGACATGCATAAGAAGTGGGAAGATCAACTCACATTCATCGTTAAAGAGCTGCATGCTCACGCCATCGTGTGGGGCGATGTACATCCGATGAACGTAATCATTGATGAGGACATGAACGCGTGGGCGATCGATTTCAACGGCTCGAATAACGCTATGTTCATCGATGACGAGAACCGCGAGACTGAAAAAGGGGATTGGCAGGGCATGAACACGATTTTCAAGACCTGGCTGCCTGATCCGGAAAAGAGATGTCAGTGGCAAACAGATTGAAATACTGCATCACTTCCTAGTAAAATCAAAGAAAAAGCGAAGGTGTTAGCAGGCTAATACCATTATTTATCTACACACTACAGCATCCTCCCCTAATCATAGTTACATAACAGACATATATACCTCCATCCACAGCCAAAGACCCATTAAACATCATATGACTTTATTTACATACCAAAAGAGTGACTTTGTTGTGTCCAGCACATCGCTCTCGCGCCTTGAATTAAGCATCCTACTCTCGTTGAAGCGGTAGGCTGGAGGCTTAGTTGTTGTTGTTGCTGTTGTTGTTATTGATGCCGCCATTGCCGCCGTTCTGGCCCTGAGTAGCGGACTGCTGACCGGCGGCGGCACCATTTCCAGCCTGCTGCTGTTGGTTACCGTTCCGAGCTTGAGCTTGGCCTTGCTGCTGACCCTGCTGCTGTCCCTGTTGGGCAGTCTGCTGTCCCTGCTGAGCGGTTTGCTGGCCTTGCTGTTGGCCCTGTTGGGCTGTCTGTTGCCCAGCTGCGGCTCCGGTACCCTGGGTTCCCTGAGCTCCTTGAGTTCCCTGAGTGCCCTGAGTTCCTTGGGCACCTTCCTGAGGAGTCTGAACACCAGTAGTCCCTTGTGGCGCTTGGCCGTTGGTGGGGGTAATACCAGCAGCTTGACCGTTCGCAGCAGTGCCAGTAGTACCAGTGGCAGCTCCGGCAGTGCCCTGAGCACCCTGGGCACCTTGAGTACCCGCATTGCCCTGGGTACCGACAGCACCGGCAGTGGCGCCGTTTTGAACCTGGCCGTTACCGGTTCCCTGTGCAAGGGATTGAGCAGCAGCGAAAGCGGCAGCAGGGCTACCTGCGGGCGCGCCTGGCTGGGTAGCGCCAGTTCCTTGAACACCGCCAGCAACACCGGTCTGATCGCAGACCGTAGGACGGACTGACTGTGTGGTAGAGCCAGTCGAGGCCATGTAGGCATCAATGTTGGGAAGAACGTTGACACAACGGTTCTGGTTGATCAAATCGATGTTGCCGGCGGCAGCCATACCCTGAACAGACATCTGCTGGAGCTTGTCGACGACATCTTGGAAAGAGCCGCCAGTAGCGAGAGTGCTGTTAGCAGCAATGACGTTGGGGTCCTGGCCGTTTGCAGCATCGATGACTGCCTTATGGTTCAGCTCGTCGACTTCAGCGTTGAAGGCGACTGTTGCAGCCTGCTTGAACTGGACGTTGTTCTGGATGCTGGCGCCAGTGTTGAGGAAGTTGGAGACCATGGAAGTATCGGCCATCCAGTTGGAGACAGCAGTGGCAAGATCGTTAGCAGTAGGAGTCTGGCCGTTTTGAACACCGGCACCGAGACCGGTGGGGGTGTTGGCAGCGCCCTGAGTTCCCTGTTGTTGACCCTGTTGTTGCTGCTGGCCACCAGTCTGTGCTTGGCCGTTCTGGTTCTGGGTCTGCTGGCCATTTGTAGTAGCGCCGGTATTGGCATTACCGCCCTGGACCTGGGCGAAAGGAGCAGCGTAAGCTGCAGAGGTAAGGAGCGAGGCGATGAGAATGCACTTCATTTTGACTGTAGGATCGGATCTACCGATTTGATGATTGAAACTATAAAAATGTTGTTGAAAGAGAGTGAGAAATGCTGAAGATGAGAAAAAGAAGATATTAGCCTGATAGCGATTGAGGAACCTGTCCGATGAGGTCTCAATGGGAGTCGGGACGTCTGCTATTTGTAGCACCTTTGCTACTCGATCGGATAGTCCTGCCGTGAATGCATGATAGCGCGCAAAGGCGGATGCATCGCAACAGTCTGGGGATGGAACAGACGGGACGCTACTGACTTGGCATCCTGTTAGAACGATAGCAAATTGCTTGATACGGCAGTTTCGAACCATACTGTTTGGTGCATCAGGCTCTCCCAGGGTCTTGAGGCAGTCCAAACAAGTGACTGTTGGGCGACGCCCCGGACAAAATCAACCTGTTTCGCCGGGTGCACCTTGCCTCACCTGAAGGAGGAATTAGTTAGTGGTGTTTGGCGTGCCGATGTCACTGTTTTGGCGGCGTCTGGGAATAGGTTTCGTAGGTCTTGGCGCGCGAAGCTTCAGCTGCTCGTGGCCGGGAGATCACCAGATCTTGTGTTGAATCTTAATTCCAAACGACCCACATCCGTTCCGGATCGACATAAGCTAGCACCAGATTGCCAAAACCCAATGGCAAGCAGACGGCGAGAAGTCGCGCATTGCAGGCGTAGAGGCGCATGACAATTGCAAAACGCACCGCCGATGCCATGTTTTGGCCGGCAGGAGCCAGTCAGATTTAAGTCGCGCTGTCTCAAGCAAAAACCAAGCCATTAGGACCAGAAACCTATTGCGACCTGTGTTGGAGAGTTGCGGGTAGGAGTAGCGCAGAAACGCCTAAGCACCTGCAGGCTGTGAGACACGCGCTAGTACGTGATAGTATGCGACACAGCATCGATTCGAGTATCAAGAGTAAAACAGCGAAAGCAAATGTGGTAAGCGCAGCGCCTGCGATCAAGATACTACCAAAATTCTGCGCTGACTATCAAGGTGGATGACAAAGCTGTGTGGTGTCAGTATTGGGACATGAGAAAACATTCGGCCTGCTGCGCTGCATGTAGCGACGACATTTTCATGGGCGCACTCTTGTACGCAATGATACCCTACGTGTTATTGTTTTGTGTAGGATCCATATCGGTCTCGATCTTCCGAATGAAGCGGGCAGGATTGCCTGCGACCACGGTGAAGTCGGGAACGCTCTTTGTGACGACGCTTCCAGCGCCAACGACGCTGCCTTTGCCGATAATGACTCCGGGCAGTATACAAACATTACCTGCTATCCAGCAGTCTTCTCCAATATGAATCTCCTTCCCAGTTTCAGGCCCTCGAGTGCCATTGCGAACAGCAGGATCGAGTGGATGGGTGCCTGAATAGAAGCTGACATTAGGGCCCACGAGTGTACGAGAGCCGATAGTGATCAGACAGGTGTCAACGAAGACAGAACTGAAGTTAATAAAAACATTCTCGCCAAGACGAACGTTGTAGCCGTAGTCCATAGCCAACGGTGGCTCGATCCACGGGTCATTTTCGAAGAGTTTATCGTCTTCCTCGGCTGTAGGCATTTGTGGTGGAAGAGGAGTTTTGTCTTGGATTATGCTGCATCAAAAATGTGAAAACAGGACATCGCAGTCATCAGAACATGTACATACTCTCGGAACAATTCGGTCAACTTCCTTCTTGGTGCCTCGCCTGCGTTGTTGTAGTGCGCGCAAGCTTGTTTGCATCTCGCTCGTTCCGCCACTAGTTCAGGAGTGAAGGCGTAGTAAAGCTCGCCACGAGCCATACGCTGCTTGTTTTCAGAGAGCTCCATATCCAGATTTCGTTGCTACCGACAAGTTGATTGTGGAGCTCGCGATGCTCGTGGCAGAAGTGGCGGGGTCCTCGAGCCTCGGTGCGCTAGTGCATTATGGGATTAGTACACGTGGCCCCCGTGGCCCTCGGCTTTTGACCCGTGGGCTGGCGACACGCGACTTTGGCGCCAATAGCAAAGGAATAGCCCTTCACATCTTGCTATTGTTCCGTATTGCTGCAGGTTGTCTGAATAGATTGCGATCGTATTGTCGTCTTTTCAGCCCGCTATAAAATTATGTTCTGATTACCTAGGTAGCGTTGGTTGCGTCTCATTCAGCACCGAGAAGTTCTTGCGAACATCATCCTTTCCGATCTATCCACTCACCGCGATCATGGCTTCGAACGGCCGGCCCTCCTCGAATATCGACATATCCGCACCCAGCAACAAGGCGAACGGAAACAGACGATGGGCGCCTGAAATCGGGGAGAAGCTGCCCGCGAAAGAGGCTTCCGACATCCAGGCCAACGGTCCCAAGGCCCTTTCGTCAGAGTTCTTCCCTCATGGCAAGCGTTCGCTTTCAGGCATCGCTGTGCGAGCCTTTTGTCTAGGCTGTGCTCTTGTACTTGGTCTTGGCGGTGCTGCGCTTCTCGCATACCATGGCAGCCATCTCTGGAGACCTTGCCTATTCCTCAGCACGCTCTCCCTTTTCCACTTCCTCGAGTTCTACACGACAGCGGCATACAATACCCCGGTCGCTTACATTGCCTCGTTCCTTCTTACCAACGGCGACCAATACCGAATGGCCCATACTATGGCCTTTGCCGAGACGATTGTCACCTCGTACTTCTTCCCTGGCTACCAATCTTACGTCAACCCACCGTGGGTCATCGCATCGGGCATTATAATGATTGTTGTTGGACAGGCTGTTCGCAGTACGGCAATGATGCAGGCAGGCACCAACTTCAACCACATGGTACAATCTAGCAAGAACGATGGGCATGAGCTGGTAACACATGGCCTATACCATTATTTCCGCCATCCCTCGTATTTTGGTTTCTTCTGGTGGGGAATAGGATCGCAACTCATGCTGGGTAACACTGTTTGTTTCCTGGGATATACTGGCGTCTTGTGGTTCTTTTTCAAGAAACGTATTTTCCGTAAGTTACATAGGCAGTCGCGTGACAATATCAAGCACATACTGATCTTTAGCAGACGAGGAGAAACACCTGCTGCAGTTCTTTGGAGGTGATTACAAGTCGTACAAGGCCCGGACTCGTGTATGGATACCTTTTATCTGAGCCTATGCCAGACATGTAGGCTGAATAAGTGCCTCCCGGTTGTTGATGCGACATGTCCACTCCCCGACGCTCACCCTTCACGTGCCACGATGAGCGAGTATGATGTATATATAAAGCTATATCTTGAACCTCATTTTCATTGTCATGCATATTTTATCAGTTTCCTTATTTTGAATTTCTGGTCGATTTAAAGAGTTATTTCCTTCATGTCTGCTTGTTCACCTTTACCATTATCTCGCCATCGGCTGACTGCCAAGCGGTATGCGCCACAAATAGCAACAGCGACGTGCACGCTCTGGACCCCGTTTGCATATTTTGTCCATACGACGTCACCTCGACTTGGGTACGCCTGTGTTGATGCATCCCGACGAGTCTCATGTCCAGTAGCAGTGCCTCTACTTCCATACGCAGTAGCAATGACAAGCTCTATACTGTTTGTTTAGACGCGTGCATCCGCGGTATCGAGGACTTTCCCGTCGACAGACGCGGTGGTGCGTGCAAAATCTCTCACCTACCCGCACCACTTCACCAGCTGATTGTTTTCTTTTAGCTACCCCAGCTCCATGCAACAACACCGGCACAGGATCGAGCGCCGAGACAACTACAGTCACTGAGCAATTCTCGATCGCGCCTCTTCAGCTTGCACTATCATCATCTTCACTCCCTTCTCCTCCACTCTCACCCTCGCGTACTAGCTTGCATCAGCACACAAGCTCACCTCCGCTGCCGGTGCCCGTCGCAGTCATGCAGAATTCCAGATACGCAGATGCCCCGCCAGCAACTCCGCGCGGAATGCCCCAGCAAGACTTCTCAAGTGCTCCGCGCGGAATGCCCCAGCAAGACTTCTCAAATGCTCCGCGCAACTCGGCAGCTGCTGCCCCTCCGTCAGCATCCAATGCTTGGGAATCGCAGAATGCACGCAGCAACCTCGCAGTTCAAACAGTGACCAGCGCGAGTACCGTTAAGTTGAAGAAGAATGCAGTCAAGATGTTTGGGCCCGCTGGACCAACTGCTACTCTGCCTGTAACTTCCGTGTCGCCTGCAGTACTCCTTCCCACTTCCGGGCCAGTCAAGCCAGGGGCTGAGACCGCCAAAGTGTACGTGATTCCTTGTGAACGGAACCCAAAGATCACTACTGATTCATTGTCTGTAGGGCCCTCTCCCAAAAGGAAAACGTCAAATCGAGCGATAATCCTGAATCAATGGACGCTATGTTTGCACGTTTGAGCCATAGGGGCTCGGAGTCATCTGTTCGCGATCCTGACGGCCTTCCTGTATCTAGACCTGACAAGGAAATGTTCTCATTCGAGGATCCCTCAGGTATCGTGCAAGCCAAGCAGCTTGCCAGAAACAACACGGCGAAATCGGAGGCTAGTGCCGTTGCTGATACAATCATTGAGCAGAGCGATGCAGCTAAGAACAAGAAGTTGGCATCGACAGAGCAGGGAAAGCATCTGACGGAGGAGCTCAAGAGAAGGACACAGCTTCTCATGGAAGCCAAGGCCAGACATGCGACGGAAGAACGCCTGGGCATGGCGCAAGCTGATATCGAGCACGAGTACCTGGTTAGGGCCAGCGAGTATATCGACTTTCTTCAATGTACCACGGGAACTACCGCGCATCTCATCCAGGTCGTTTCCAGGAAACTCCGCAGTACCTATGCCCTAGAATTGGAGACCAGCCGCGAGAACAGCGAAATTATCAAAGCACGATTTGCGTTCGCGATTGCCAAGCACATCAACAAGGCGTTACGCGAAGACCAAAAAGCGCGTACAGCAGATTCCATCAAGCAGACACTGAAGGAGCTGGACGGTAACTTCCTCCAACTGTGCTCAAAACTTGTTCAAGACGACTACATCTCACTCGAGTCTCTGGATGACCTCGCTGGTCTAGTAAAAACCATGCTCGATGTCCTCCCGAAGGCGGAGTCTACAATCGGTGCTTCCGTCACGAGTGCGCCCAGCCCCGAACCGCAGTCCAAGCAGGCTGTCGAGGGGAGCGAGCCGAATACCAAGGATCCAGTCGGCAGCAAGAAAGGCTGGCCGTCCCAGGAGAAACGAGAGAACCGTGAGTGAAAATAAGTAAGGCTGGAGTATACACTAACACCTTGTAGCGGCTTACCATCGCACGTGTATCCTGAAGGGCGTCGCCAATAACACAAGCATCAATCAATTGCAGGCACTAGTCTGGGGTGGCAGACTCGAAGCTATTTCCAAGCCAGGGCCAGGTTCTTCCAACGCTCTCGTCAAGTTCCTCACGGCCGATGCCTGCGAGAAGTACCACAAGGCTACTGCGAACGGTATTGAGGTCGCTGGTGACATGAAAAAGGCCGTTATATTTGTCGAGCTGGCTGAAGGCCCCAACTCCTCCAACGATGTCATTCAAAACTGCATTGAGGCTGGAGTCACACGCTGCGTGCGAGCTATCGGCGAGCATGACTATACCGACATAATGCTTTTGAAACTTGCTCGGGGCAAAGGTCAAGCCAACAAGCGTGACGTGGACCGTATCAAACACGGGAAGACTTCACGTGACGTAAGTCCATTCCTGCCTTCGCGACAGTTCTTTACTAACGGATGGCAGCACACCTACGTCGAGTTCCGCTTCGCCAACATCTACCACGCTCTTAAATTCAAGCGCGAGCTTCTCGACAACGAGGACTGGGAACATTGCACCATCACGTATGCTCCTGATCCGTGCGAGCTTGCTGCTGGCGTTCACTACAAGGACTAGGATGAGAAGGATACTCGCACTGGCTTTCCACCTAGATGGCACGGTGTGCGTTAGGCTTCGAAAATGGCTGTCACTAGCTACTATCTGATTGGCTAAGATGATCAGACCAGACATGTTCGGTCATACCTGAATAATGACAATACATGTCCATGGGATGAACACATTTTGAGAGCAATGCAGTGACTGAACTTGAATCCATGTGATTAAACGGGAATATTACGCTCCAGCTACTCATCAAAACAGACGAGGATGACTCTTTTCCTACTAATACATTCCATAACACTCAAAAGTACATTTTGCCCAACAATGGAAGTCCATTCGATTGACACCTTTACAGCAGGTAAAGCCAATGATCCTTATAAACGCCTTGCTACCCCGTAACATTCCTGCAGCCGCTGTCGCAGTAGGCTGGTTGTGTTGTGCAGGCTCGTAGGAAGGTCCTACCGGTTCACAGCAGTGAAGCTCGCATCCGTCATCTCCGTGTCGCCGTTCTGTGGGGGAGGCGCAGATTCAGTCGAAGGCGCAGGAGGTTGCTGGGCAGCACCAGAGTATGCGCGTCGGCGGCCGCCCTCGTCCTCATTGCTTGCAGGCGTAGGGCGCTGGTCGTCGTATGCCGGGTCAAAGAACGGGCGCTGCGGCTGCGTCTGGGCTGGTTGCTGCTGCTGCGGCTGCAGGGAAGGAAGGGCATGTAGCGGAGGAAGCGAGGGCGGCGGTACGCCGTTGACAGCACTGATATGCGGACTTGTCGCAGCAGCTCCGTTGCCACCAGCGCCGGTGGTACCAAAGTAGTTGCTCTGTTGTCGTCCTGGATCCGGGGTACTGTGCGCACTGCTCATGCCATGACCCATCTGGCCGATCGCTCCCATCCTTCCTTCCGGCCCCAATCTCTCGCCCTCACCTCCCGCGGCACTGCCGGCGCCGCCACCGCTTCCCCCCAGGGGCGGCGTCCCCTTCCTGTTGTGACTCCGCTTGCTGCGCAGCGGCTTGTCGGTGGGTGTGGGCGGCGGACTGCTACTTCGGTCGCTGTCATCAACGTTGTATTCCATGTGCTTGTTGAGTTGCTCGAGCAGGAAAGCGCGCTCCAGACGCATCTTTTGGATTCCACGGTTCAGACGAGTTATGCGTAGGCGCGTGCCGTCATTGTTGTCTTCGATGTCGGTTATTCGACGCCGCAGGTCGATGCATTTGCGGTAGTAGGCGGACTCGACGGACGGCGGGAGGTCTTTGGAGGAGATTGCGCGGGATGCTGGGGGTGGGTGTTAGTATGTTGCGCTGCTGGATGGAATGCGACGCGCTGGGTCGCGCAGGTAGGTTCTTACGTGGTTGTGGCATCTTCGCGCTTGCAAAAGGGGTGTTTTATTTGTGGCGACGGGTGGTAAAACTGCGCTGGGGGATGATTGGGGGTATCGCGATGGGTTTTTGGCGCAATTTGGGGTTATGGGTTTGTTGGGTTGGGGCTGAGGGTTGGACGCGATCATGGAGCTCGAACCTCTGTGGGGCCGACGTTGTTCCGAATAGCTTCATCTCTTTTGGTGACAACGTCTTGGCGCTACCACCAAACTACCAAACATTTCTATCTGTCTGGGACTCAAACATAGCCTTTGCCATATGTATGCGCCACAATCACGCCAGTATTCTGTTGTTCACTGGACGTCGTCATGTCGTTCCTTCGTCACATGTGGCGTTCACATCTCTCACCACGTCGCTTCACTCGATGGTAGCAGTACCTGTCATCGGGAGCGCTCAGCTGCTGCTACTTCTGATCTTTTCCAGGGGTAAGATATCATACCGTCAAATGCTTCCACCGATCAGCTACATTGTGCTGCAGGATAGCCTCGTGATACAACAGTACGCCTCTACGAGAGGCCTGATCGTTGTCAGTGGTCAAGTAATACCCCGGTTCCTGTTGTGCAGTGATAATCTGGAAATTAGTGAGACCATGTCCACTGTTCATCATTTCTAATTTTGGCGGTTTGTCTTGACTTTGGAGTACGCCTGGAGACCCGTTGCGTACGGCTGACTTCCAGCCCCCACACCAGTAACATCCAACCATCCTGCCACTGGAAATTAAACGTGCTGCCCACGAATCATCTTATAACCCACAAGCACTGGAGGTTCGATATGTGGCGCGACAACTACATGTGGTATGCACAGCCACCAGTGCAAAAATGACTAGATACCTGGGGATATACGCAAACGCCAGAAACGTTTGTGTGAAACATCTCATGCCTGGCCTACCAATAGAAATTTATAAGTTCTTATTCCTTAAGCCTGTTACCGTATTTGGGCAGATACCTAATTACAGTCACTAAAGCGACAATCGATCAAGTCATCCTTTCATGGAAACCACACGAGTATCAGCACCTCCGCCCACCGAGCAAAATCCCACCAACCTTGATGGATCAGACACGTGGCAAATTATGATCGCTGGTATTTCTCAACCCGTGTGCCACTCGGAATAACGCTTTTTATGCTCTTTGCCATCGCTTTTGCATCGGCCCACCACTTCTACTATGATGCTCTGGACGGTCAACCGGTTGTGGAAACAAGCCGGAAATGGGCTATTCGAGTTGTAACGGGGTTTGAATTTCTCGCCAGAGCATGTCTCATTGCTAGTGCCACCATGTCGTATCAAAAACTATATTGGAGAGTGCTAGGCAGTCGCGCTATATCCATCGGTGGTATCGATGATATCATGGGCTTACTGGCGAGCCCGGCCTGCTTTGTCAAATGGTAACTTTGGAGAAAGGCATGGTTGTCGGCTCTCATCGCATTAGTAATATGGCAAGTATCCGTATCACCAGCTTTTGTCCCGATTCGCTTTAGCTAACTCACTATTTCAGGTGCATGCCTCTTGCTGCAATCACTCCCTCAGCAACTCTAACAACTGCGGTTTCCGTATCTGAGCAGAGGCTCATATCCTCTGTCCCTATAGTGTCTTGGCAGAATGTCAGTTTTGCCAAAACTGGTGGCCGTAATGACTTCATGGACGCCGGCCAAATGCTATATCGAGTCGTCACGAGCTTAGCATATGGCGGCAGCATTCTTCCCATGACCCCTATATACCCAAATTATACATACTCACTCATCTTCCCGGGGCCAAGACTAATGTGCGGCGATGTGAAAAACCAGACACTGTTCGACCTAGCTCACCTCGACCCCGCTCCCCCCCCCGTCAATTCGATGGACACACTAGGCTACAACGCCACGACTCCATATCCAGAGATCGAAGTCCAAAATTTGCCTGAAGAAAACCAACACGATATATGGTCCTTAACACTAACCTAAAACTTCACCTGCGAGCTATAGAATGTCACATACACCGCAAAATTCTCGTTCATCAATGGCGAGCAGAGTATCATTGTTGCCTATACCAGATTCGATCACCGCTTTATTCTGAAAGAAATTCCGAACGGAAACATGTGCCCGTACGATACATGCTCATACAAAGGGTTGTACAAGGCAATTGCAGCAATGCTCACTGGCGACGCATTTACAGGCGGTGCTTATGGTCCATTTCGATCGAACACTCGCATCTTACAAACCGGACTGATAAGATGTCCTGAAATGGCTACCGCAGCATCAATTTCAAATGATATAGCAAGAGGATGCCCCGAACAATCTCTTGAACGAGCTGTTAAAACACTCAGTGACAACGCCACTTTGGGTTTCTTTGGGGCATTGCCATCCGTGTGAGTGAGTCCATAACCAAATTTACCTTCCCTGGCTCACTTGTGTCTAGTTGTTTTCCCAAGGAACACTTGGACGGGCAGGGCCGTACAGTGAATGTCATTGATCTCGTAGTCACTACCACACTCACCAATCTTATGATATCCACTACAAATATGATCCACACCTACAACGCACGCTCACTACTGCTCCCATACTCTGCGGCCGTATTCGCAGCCGTTGTCGTTCTGCTTGCAGGGTTGTGCGCCCTTTGGAGCAACGGTGTTAGCCATACAAGCTCGTTCTCGGGGCTGGTTCGAACAACGCGGAACAAGGATCTTGACAATTTGGTGCAAGGCCATTGCCTAGGCTCAGAACCCGGGGATAAGACGATCGCAAACAGAAGCTATAGTACGGCCTGCTAGTCATTGGTAGACCCAGAAGAAAGGATGTGGCGGGCAATGTGCGACATGCCGCCTTTGGGCTCCCGATGACTGTGACTAGGCTGAAGAAAGGTGACAAAGGTATGTGAAAGGACGGCTGTACGGATTTACATGTAGGCGTTGCCAGCAGACTGCGAAGCATGTTTCGTTAGCATGGAACGCATCCCATCTTATTATACAGGTGGTGACTGCGATCTCCGAGAGCCGGAGTCGGAGCGTATCGTTTGGCTAGATTTGTGAATGCGGTGGTTATGGGTGGTTCGTCGTCGATGACCCCGACGCATACAGTGTTCTTTATTCGGATGAACAATCGCCGTCTTTCCATGCAACACAATTCCGAAGGATCAGACTGCCCTTATCACGCTATAGTCCGCAGGTCTGGAGGCGGCAAGCCGTTCAGACCCCATTAAGCCGGTGGCATCTATAGTTTGCCCGCGGTTCGCTTATCGCATAGTGTCTACCCAGATGTGGGGTGCTCCCGAGGTCCAAATCAGGAAAATGAGTTGCTTGGGGTTCCTCGCTGACTGTGCGCGGGGTGTCCGAATGCGCGAGCTCATCTCGTATTACAGGAACCTGGAGGAAGAAGTGGTTATTGCTTTTTCACTGGTGTGTTCGCGTTTAAGGAGTCCTTGGTTTCCCTATCCTCGCCCCCAAATACGTCGAACGTGTCGTTTGGTGATGCGTTCGGAGATGCCTTGGGGCACGCGTGGGCCTGCCAAGACCCGAGTCGCCACATACACATCAGCATGTCGGACAAAAGATCAGTGGACTGAACACTCGTCCGGCACGACCGCATTTGTGCCATGATGCATCCCGGAATATAACATCTAGCGGCCGATAACTCGACGGATGAGATATTGGCGTACCACTAAGCGAAGAAACTCACTGGTAGGTAATCAATCTCGGGATGCTCAGACGAGCGCATGTCAGCTCTCGACGGCCCCTAGCTACACAGTCTCGCAATCTTCCAACCACCACACTGCAATCCCGATCATTACAGATGTTACGCGGCGAAGGAAACTTCTCTTACACTGTCCTTATCTTTGACACATTCGGCCCCCACTCAATTATAACGTGCCTGTTTTAGGCCGTGGCTACGCCCCTTCGGCTAATCACGAGGCCGAAGGCAAGCTTCAAAAAGTCCTGCAGGCGCCACAGCGCCAAATTGCCCGCGTGTGCTGACCTGGTGTGGACATAGCATCAGTCAATCGGTGCTGAAAGCCACAGAAGGTTCCTCTATCTGGGCTTGTACACCGGTTTCCCGCCGCCCTTTTGGTTCTGATCAAGAAATCACCATGCTATTAGTATAGGGCTTACTCTTCGTGCCGCTATAAAAACCGCTTAAAGACCATGAACGCCACTAATAGTTACGCGACAAGAATCTAAAGCTGTGTCACACTAATAGGTGTTCAGCTCCTGAGGTGGCTTGTGTTTGCCAGCCTGTTCCATGCTTCGGGTCGGCAGCTGCGCGCAGCTCATCTTAGACTATCATGTTGCTCTTATTTCAAGGTCCTACGTGTCTCGCCCTTTTTACCTCTTTCCGACGCATGTGTGATAGCAACTATGACGTCTAGTTGCCAACGTGCAGTGATAAGTCTCATTGACTTTCACGAGGGATAGTTTGCCAACATACCGAATTCCGGGGCGTCGGCTAAAATCGACGATAACGATGGCTGGAAACTGGAGCTACGATCGGCTACCGACTCTTCACGAGTTCATGAATGACCAGGATATAACCGAGTAAGCCATGGTAGGTTGATTTGAGGTATAGCGAATATACTAATCCAAACAAAGGTCGTCTACCAATGACAAAATCCACGATACGCTGGCATTACTTGATGCGCAAGATTCGCAGATACCATTGCGGCCGCTCTCTGGTCCCCAGCATGCCCCGGTTAGTTCATCAACGTTTTCTTCGCAATACGACTCCACTCACCAGCATGATACCGCCGAAAGCTCGAGCAGACAAAGCTTCGAAAGCTTCGAATCATCCGTCACTGGTAGCAGCAAGACAAATTTAAAGACACTCTTTCGGAGACGACCATTACCAAAATATTTCCGAGGCTCTATTAGGAGACATGCTGCGGCTGACGTCGAGCCCGCACGAGTCGGTCCCGGTATCTGGAAAGACCAGCTGTTGAGCGACCGATCATTCCGTACTATGGCCGCGACGATGAGTGTTTTTGCACTTGGCATGATCATCTTGATTGCTTGTAATATGAAGCAGATTGCCAACCGCACAAACTTCGCCACCACCTCCGTGGGAGGAAAACCCGGGTCTTGCCAGACAGTCACGCAAACTAACACAGCGCTCCTTCTACTTATAAACGTATGTACGACCATGGTTTTGGGAATGAGCAACACTTATCAGCAGATTGTCACTTCTCTCAAGATAAGCGATCTGAAATACGCCCTGTCGACATTTGGCGACTCGAGAGTTGGAACAAATTCTCCGTTCAATATCCGGCATAAAGAAAAGGGCAGGGGGCTTGCATGGGCCTCTTGGTTTCTTCTAATCCTCACATCAATGCCAGTGCACTTCCTGGCAAACTCCCTCATAGGCCCTTCTTACACCCAAGAACTGCCGAAACATGTTGGTTTCGATCCTGTGGCTTCCCTGGATGATGTCTCCGCCTCGATCGTCGGCATGGATGAAAACGATTACATAAGTAGTTATGCATCTTTTCCATGTTGGAGCGCATTCCGGTATGAAGCTATGCATGGGACTAATTATTATAAAGCATGCTAACCACTGGCAGTAAGTCAAATCTTCAATTCAGACATCGAGACCTGGCAGGTAGCCCGAACTTCCCGGACGCATGCTGAAATATTATTTGCAATTGGAAAATGTTTGCATACATTTGGGTACATGCTGATCACATCGTCAATGCAGGCTCGGGTACGCCCCATTATCCACAAGGCCTTGACGTATTTTTGCAAGGCGATTATCCCTTTGGTGGGTCTCAAAACGACTTCGACAAATCGTGGGAAACGATGATGGTCCACTATGTCAAAGAGAGTTGTACACAATATCGGGAGACCGCCCAAATTGATAGTATCCAAACTCTTGAAGAAGAGGAATTTCTATCGGTCACTACCTACTCTTCAGGTTTTACACAGAGTAATTGTACGATGGGACGCGATGTCATGTGCACGCTACATGGCACAACGGAACCAAAATGCCGTCTCAGCGTCCGTATGAGTGCTGCCTTTGTACTTATGGGCTGCTTGATCATCAAGGCTGTGTACATGTGTGCTGTCAATCTGCTAGCTCGCGGCAAGTTGAAGCAGAATTGTCTGACATTCGGCGACGTGATCATCGCGTCTGCTGCCAATCCAGAGCTAAGGGTAGAAGGGTATGCGACCACCTTACGTACTACACGCTCACAGGCTAACGAAGAGCAGGGAGTGTATGGTAAATGCAACCGATAGCTTCCGTCGGATGTATTCACATTCTTGCCACAAGCATTGCATTAATCATGAGGATTCCAAAACTGGTGGTAAGGATAGGACCCTGTCAGTTCAACTTTTGGACCAAATTGACCGCTGTGCAGACCAGATAGGCCACTGCCAGAAATGCAAGAATTGGAACACAGCCAATAAATTCGCGAATCTTCCGCAGCCTGCTATCGCAACCAAGATCAAAAAAAGTTTGATCAGCAATCTCGGCAACACAGCCTTGACACAAATGTTGATCATGATGTTTTGCAGCATTTTACTTGTTGCAGGTTCAATGGCGGTTGATGTGATGTAAGTCTGATTGTACCCCTAGTTACATCAACTCCACTAAAAGGTGCAAACAGCCTGGGCTCGGCAGCTACTAGATGGCGTAGCGACTGCAAATACGAGAAATCAGCTGAGTGTGATGTGTCCTCAGTCGAGTACTTTGACTCCATATCCGGCGGCTTTGGATGTTTCAATCATTCTATAGCGATCGCATCCTTGCCACAGGGCAATCTTTCCAGCGAGTTTCTCGCGTTCAGCATGTAAGCTCGCACTCCATTTCCACTTTCCGCAGATATTCCGCCCACGCTCACGTCGCATAGCTCTAACGCCGCACAATTCGTATACTCTCTTCTCTACCTAATGATGATATACAACATAACACTCATCTCACAGGAGCATGACTGGGGGAAAACAGAGTATGCACGTCAGCGTATCCGCACGACCCTCGTCTCCGGCACCTCCTTCAACCAGACCTACCTGCTGCAACTACCCAAGAAAATCCTCTTCCCCATCATGGTATGCTCCACACTCACGCACTGGATGCTTGGCGAGGCTCTGCAAGCGCATGAAGCCATCTGGATTGAATCCAACAATGGAAGACACGTCGAGCACTCCAAGTACATACTCGCGTGGGCCGCATACCCGCTATGGATCGCAACTTTTCTGATCCTATTAATGACGGCCGTCTGCTGGTGGGCTTTCACGTACAAGCGCGAGGGGTTTATTCCGCAAATGTTCGGCAGCATTAGAGTGATTATGTCCGCCACGAGTCAGTTGAAGGGATTCCCGGACAATGGGATCCAGTGGGGTGACTTGGGGGACGGAGAGCGGTTTAGACATGCGGGGTTGAGTGCGGAAGAGGTGGGAAAGATTGTGCCGAATGAGCTGTATGCTGGGACTGAAGGGGAAGGCGTAGATGGAGAGGAAGCGTTGAGTGAGAGTGGAGGAGACGCGGCGAAAAAGAGGCTTTAAAGAGCCAGCTCATCACGACATGTGATGCGGTAACGTGAGAGCGCTAACATGTATGACAAAGCTCGATAGAGCTGTTGTCGAATACGGGGCAGACTTGTCAACAAGCAAGCTGGCTTGATGGGCCGGCCGGCCGGCCAAAAGGTGTCAAAAAGCTTGACGGGCTTGATGGGCTTAATAGCCTGTGTGAGGTAAGCGATAAGGTAGTAGATATTATAGTAAAAGCTATCTTACGATACTTTTCTAGTATTATAGTTTAGCTTAGATAATTACTAGCTAGCCACCTATACTTTAATACTAACGCGTCGGCCTATATAAGACTTCTTAGAACTTATTATCTACCCACGCCTATATAATACATTGTTGTTGTTGTTACTGTCGCATCTTGCCTACCTAATCGCTATGCCCTCTGGCTCCAAAAAATCTGTAAAACGCGCTGCTTCTGGTATCGCGGCGCGCTCGAACAAGCGCGCCAAAGGCACCGCCAGTCAACCTATTGATGTCGACTCCCAGGCATCTACTGCCTCATCCGACCTATCTCCGCCGCCTATCCTGAACGCGTTTTAAGCCCTAGTGACTAGGTCACAGGCCCCTACCTTTAAAGCCTAAATATAAGAGTCGTAAGATAAAGACACTATTACTATGCTACCTAAGAGTAGCGAGCGCGTAACTACTACTACTTCTAAAGCACCTAATAATAATAAGGATAATAAGAATAAAGAGTTTAAGGAGTTTAATAGCTACCTAAAAAATAAATATAAGAGTATTAATTAGAGTCGCTTAAAGAAGTTTTAGAAGCCTCTTATAACCTATAAGTATAGAAAAAGCTAGGTATATAAGTACGGCTATCGCGTCGTGGAGCGCCACAACCCGCGCCGCGTCCACTGGGTCTGCCACTGGTGCTTCAAGCACCGCGCAACGGAATTTGGCCGCGGTATTTACTATACAACTGGTTCTATTTCGGCGGCAAAGCGACATCTTGAGGAGGACAAGCCTGGCCACTACAAATTCAAGCCTGGCACGGAGCCCCCGCCCGCAGGATCTACGGAGGGCAATATATACGACACACTGCAGGCTGGCAAGCTGCGCGTCTCACAGGGCGTCGCCAACCTACTTAGTAGCTTCGATATACAGCAGTTCAGGCTCGCGGCTGTGGGCTGGCTTATTGAGAACAATCATCCACTTTCTGAGCTCGAGAAGCTAGCTTTTCGTGCCCTTATTAAGCTAGCTAACCCATTAGCGGAGAGGGCGTTATAGGTATCTTATAATAGTATAAGCGCTTATATTCTACGCTTATATAACTACTTGCAGCCTATGATTGTCCGCAAGCTATTACGCGCAATAAGTAAAGTACACGTAAGCTTTAACGGGTGGACGACAAAAGGTGGCAAGAGGGGTTTTCTGGGTATCGTCGCTCATTACGTCGCGGCCGACGGCACACTGCAGGACCTGCCTATCGCGCTGCCGCAGCTCACAGGCGCCCACTCTGGTGAGAGAATGGCTGAGGTAGTAGTAACAACGCTGCAGGCCTTTGAGATCGCTGCTCACAGAGTCGGTTACTTCGTCCTTGACAACGCCACTAATAACGACGCTACGGTTGCTGCGATCGCGCGCAAGCCGGAGTTCAAGTTTAACGCTGTTCACCGCCGCCTCCGCTGCGGCCCTCACACTCTCAACCTCATTGGGCAGGTGCTGCTTTGGGGCAAGAAGGCAGAGGCGTTCAACAATAATCACTGCTCGTCCGACATCGCGGAGGAAACAGAGCTTATAAGGGACTAGCGACGAAATAGGCCGCTAGGCGTACTTCTTAGAGTAGTTAATTACATTAAAACGCCATAGTAGTACGCACTTTTTAAAAAGTTTTAGCGGCTCGCCTAAAGCTACCTACCTGCTAAAAAGCAGACGATACTTAAGCCTATTAAGCCTATCGTCACACGCTAGAACTCGTACTACTTATGCTTTAAGCGCGCTATTAAACTGCAGGCTACAGTAAGCGCTTACGCAAATAGTCACATCGATCGCATTAAAACAGAAGACGCCTACGCCCGGAGTCGCAACAATCAGCTTTCTGACGCGCCACACTGGATGAGGAGCGACGGCCTTGGAGCTGCTGACTGGCAGGTAGTGGCTGAATATATGGAAGTACTTGGGCCGCTCAAGGAGTGTACAAAACGCCTTGAGGGCCGCAGCCACGGGCAAGCTGCGACAGAGAAACTACCAGGCCGCTTCGGCTCAATTGCTGAGGCAATACCTATATTTGAACACTTACTTAGTGTGCTAGAATCGCGACTCCAAACGTACGACGACGTCCGCCATAATACTTACGATGAAGCGCCTAAAGACTACCTACTAATTAACCTCTAAGCCGCTATCGCTAAAGCGCGCAACTACTACTCTAAGCTTAATAACTTACCTACTTACTATACTACTATAATACTCTACCCGCGCTATAAGAGGTACTACGACCTCTTATAGGAGCCTACCTAGCTAGAGTTAAATAACTATAATTTTTAAGCTTTATAGGCGGAGTATAAGATTTTACTAAGACCGCGCACATATATAAGGAGGAAGGCAAGCAATATTAATAAGGCTATTAATAGCATCGTCGATAAAGGTAATTAGGGCGATAACGCTAATAACAAGTTTAAGTAGTAGAAGCGGTGCGAGCCTATTACCCCTAAGGGTAGTGAGGACGCAAAAAAGCCTATTAAATACTAGGTAAACTTGCGCGATCGCTACCCTAACCTTAGCAAGCTTGCACTTGATATACTCTCTATCCCCGCCTCAAGCTGTGAGTGTGAGAGAGTCTTCAGTGAGCTTGGCGACCTATTGGAGCCTCGCCGGCGAGGTATAGCACCTGAGCTGCTAGCCGCCACCCACTGCACAAGGAGATGGCGGAGAGCTGGTATTGGCGGCCGCGTTGTTAAGGTGGATGAGAAAGCGCTCTCAGAAGATCAGATGAACGCTAAATATAGGGCAAATACGTGGGAAAGTAGCTGAAAGACTCAACACCAAATACCTATACAACTTTCCCGATTAGGCAACAAGCCCATCAAGACCACCAAGCCGGCCCACCCTCCAGAGCCAATCAAGCCGGCCGGCCAGCCCTCTGCCCCACAAAACCTCAAGCCCGGCCGGCTTGTTGACAAGTCTGATACGGGGTTGTTTAAGGTGAATATATCGCGCGCGCTTGAGGCAACAGGACAAAAGCTTACCTTGTGGGTGTTGCGTAGCTGGTCGCGCATGTCTTCGATCCCGAACTTTTAGAACGGTGGTCGTGTTTACCAATTTTTGTAACAACAAGTAATGCGGGCGAGTTGCCTACCGCCAATCGTTGCCGTTTTCTCGCCTCCGCTTCTCCAGCGTCAGAGTCTGGAAATGAGGTGATGCAGCCCACTCATAAACGCGCTAAGCAGGCCGTGCTAGTCGTTAATTCGCGCGAACGAATTCCCCCGCCTCCCGCAAAATCCTGCACCCCAGCGCTGCATCTCCGCCGCTAGGACATCACGTGCGGAGAATTAGTCTTTTTCCTTCCTTCGGAAAGGAACCGTTACCTGCTTTAGACTGGCCAGCTGGACGGATCGCAACCTGTGGTAGGGAACTCGCTGTAAAGACAGTACGACGAGCCGCTCGCCTAGACATTGGCACATAACATCTGTCCCGGCGCGAGATCCAGTTCCGCATCATGGACTTATGGGACCTGCATATAGGCATTGTGGTCTGCCATATAAGACTACACAGTGTAGGTGTCCTCGTAATGATCGGCGAGGCTTGATTTTGCCACAGGTTGCCTTCTACTCATCATGTCCTTCACCAAAGCCAGCCTCACGGCTCTGGCTTTCAGGTTCTCTTCTCTCCTCACTCTGGCCCGAGCCGCTCCTTCACCTTCTTCTTACAGCCCGGCCAAATCTGTAAAGGACCCCTATTCCAGGGAATATTGGCCCACGCCTCGCAAAATCACGGGTGACGATTTGAACGGTACACTTGGCGGTGTTCACATCCATGACCCGAGTGTTGTGCTCGGACTGGACGACCATTACTACGCTTTCTCTTCCCATGGCTTAGCTACAACTTCCCGTGCTTCGGAGAAGAACAGCCTGGACGGGTACTGGGAGGTTGTCGCTCAAGTCTTGTCGCCGCCAGGTAGTATCGATGACCCTGCTCAGGTAAACCGTCTTTGGTGAGAAGCAGCAACCCGGCAGACATTCTAAAAAAAATCTCCGACTCTAACCCAATAATGCAGGGCCCCCGACGTTCATAGAATCGGCGACACTTACTACTGCTACTACACCGTCTCCGACTTCGGTGTCTCAGAGTCCTTTATAGGGCTTGCTACCTCGAAGACCCTGCAAAACGGGTCTTGGACGGACCATGGCCTGGTCGTCTCTTCTAACAGTACTGACGCTCCCTTCCCGCTGAGCAAGACCAACACGATCGACGCAGCCTTCATCCAAGATGCCAAGACCGGCAAGAATTATCTTACCTATGGCTCCTGGTGGGCCAACATCTGGCAGTTCGAGTTGTCCAAGGACCTCAAGTCCGTCAAGATCCCCACTGCCCGTCAGCTGAGCTACACCTACGATCCCGTGCTGCCGACCAAGGAGGAGGCGTATGCCAATATGTCCCTTTCCTGGGGCGGTGCATCCGCCGAGGAGGCCCCATATATCAACTACAACAAGAACCAGGGCTTCTACTACCTCTGGTACTCGGCAGGGTTGTGCTGCGGCTACAATCCCGCCGCCCTGCCCCCACCCGGGGCTGAATATACTATCTTCATCGGTCGCTCCAAGTCGCCCCGTGGACCTTTCGTGGACCGCGATGGGAAGGACCTCGCTGAGGGTGGTGGGAGCATGGTCTACGGCAGCCACGGCAACACCTACGGGCCAGGTGGACAGGCGGTGGTTTCCAACTACCACGGACGCGACGTGCTGTACTACCATTATGTCAATACGACGTACGATCCGCTGTACAGGGACAACTTCAAATTTCTGGGATGGAATCCGATTGAGTACGTTAAGGGATGGCCAGTATTGGTAAAATAACTGAAGAGTCGAGATAGAGGGTTCGTAGTAGAAAGTGCATCGTTGAAGACGTTTGCAAAGGGATTGAAGGACCTCGAGGATCTCGTAGGGCGAGCGGCGCCAGACCACATCAGAGCGCGGAATTGAAATTCAAAGTCAAAAGATGAGCTACTGCGAGCCTGGACATGCGTAGACGGGTGCGCATTATGATATCCATTCGTTATGCCTTGTTCAAAAGATGTGGCCAAGGTTGATCCGCTGCAGGATGTGCAGGTGTAGCTCTTCCGATACGCGCCTGCCGGGACTGCCTCCCGAGGTCCCGGTACCGCCAGGCTGAGCATGTCAATTCGCCCAGGACGCGGCTGGGGCAGTCGGGGATTCCTCGTGATATTGCCTACAGATTGCGGCGCTTAGGGCATGCTCAGTAACCATCATGATCATCATACCCCTTTTACACGCACCGCGCGCTGTCGTTTAGAGCACCAAGCCGCTGGGACCAGTAGCTTGAAAAGCAATCGCGTGTATAGTGATACCTCAGTCTCTCTTCCCCCAGGTATAATCATAGAACACTGGAAGCTAGGTACCTTGCCTGAATCGTCATCTGTCGCGGTACAGTAAAAGGATTATTTACTACGCCGTGATCCCACACTTGGTGTTCCACGACGGACTTCGGCCCCATCTACTGTGCCACACTCGGCCATGATCGTACATTATCCAAACGACGGTGGTGTGCGGGCACCGTCTATCAGCAAACGTGATGCAAACTGTCTGGCTCGCTTACTATCATGGCTTGAGCTGCTTTTTCCAGGATTTTCTTTTTCTTTACACGCCCTTTGCTATGCTCGCTTTGGTCTCGTGCCCAGAGAAGTATTGTGCAGGGGTTGAAAACCGTCTCATGTGCCTTGACCACCTTTTCCATTTCTGAGCTTTTGAACGCACTCTTCTTGGCTGGGAACAAACACGCCGCCTAGAAAGAGGAAAAGAATAGACCTCTCAAGCCTAGACGAGCGTGTGCGAACAAGAAGCGGTCAGCGCTCGGTTCCCACTCAGGACACCAAACAGCGGATGACAATGGGAATTCTCAGGCAATCTCGATATGCTACCTATGAAGCTGTGGAAAAAGTGGGTTTCACCTATTGACTGCCGCGTTAACAAACGCCGTCGCGCAGTAGCGCGTCGCTGAAGACCTGGCCCGCTTTAACGATGCGGCAAAAACATCAGTCTGACAATCGAGCATCAATATCTGTATACATCGATTAAGGTCTATAAGCCTCACTACCAAGAAATGCCGTGCTAGCGGCTGCAGCACAGGATTCTACGGCCTCAATTTGATCGTTGTGTTGGTGTGTTCGGAGTGAGCATCCCGCCGTCCCGGGTATTCCACCGTCAACCTCGGTACGGGCTAGCCTAGGCTTCTACCTGACAAGCTGCCATACCACCAATTTTGTCCCCGCTTAACTACGATAGCTTTTTACGCTTTCAATTGGAATACGATACACATCACGAGCCTGCGTTCGCGCCAGAATAGATCACAGCTTAAGCTTGTTACCAAGAAAAATATTTTCCCGAGCTTCGTATCATTCAACACTGTTTCATTCGTCGGTATACCACCCTCCTCCACTTCAAACACCTATGTAGCGTGGTCCAGAACACCTACGGCTATTAATTCTGGGCTTGCCACAGGGTAGCTTCCCGACCCGCATCAAGTGATCATGCATCTCCCATGACTTCTTGAGTCGGGGCACGTCCTATCTTGGCATCGCTCAACCGGGGCGGGATTCCGGGGTAAGGTCCGGTTCAATGCTTCCAGAAGGCGTTGGTGGCTGAGCCGCACGCAGCATCCACCCAATCAAACGAGTCGCCCTTGATCTGGCCTGGCAATGCATTTAGCCTAATAGTGTTAATATCTACCCCGACCTTTGTAGTATCCTCTTGTGCGGCCCGCCCATACGGACTCGCATGGATATACTGACTAGCATATAAGGACTCCCCTGGCCAGCTATGCTCCAATTCTTCCCCAGTATTCACTCCACCTCCGCATTCCAACAGTCGTCGGCCGCTGGAACCGTCGGTCAATACTACTCGCAATGAGTCCCCATTTCAAGCGTCCCAACCAGACCGCTGTGGTCGAGGCACAGGAAGCTGCGCCTGAGCTTCCACCGGTGTCATGGAGCAAATCACCCAACATGCGCAAGCTCTACTTTTACTGCATGGTTCTTTGCATCTGCTCGGCCACCACTGGTTACGATGGGTAAGTTTTGGGTCCTACAAACAGAAAGGGTTCAGTGACTGACTGTACGAAGATCTCTCATGAACACTTCTCAGCTCCTTGATTCCTGGAAGACTACGATGGATAACCCTTCGGAGGACACTCTGGGCCGTCTCAGCGCCATGTACTCAATCGGTTCCATCGTTTCCCTCCCCGTCGTTCCTTGGCTCAGCGATAAGTATGGTCGCAAGACCCCCATCACTATTGGTTGCATCATCATGGTCGTTGCCGCTGCCGTTCAAGCTGCCTCTATGAGCCGTCCGCAATACGAGGGCGGTCGTTTCTTCATGGGTTTCGGTAACTCAATGGCTCAACTCTCCTGCCCTATGCTCATCACCGAAATCGCGCATCCTCAGCATCGCGCCAGGATCACCACCGTCTACAACTGCTTGTGGAACCTTGGAGCCCTGATCTGTGGTTGGTTGGCTTTTGGCACACAGCACATTCCTAACACCTGGTCCTGGAGAATCCCTACCCTCATTCAAGGTATCTTCTCCATCCTCCAGCTCATGTTCATCTGGTGGATCCCTGAGTAAGTGGTCCTGGTATTCCTAATCCTTTTGCAATTGGCTAACTTTGACTTCCAGATCCCCACGTTGGCTGTTGTCCAAGGACAGGAATGACGAGGCGCTCCGCATGCTCTCCCACTACCACGCCGACGGCAACGACAGCGACTCCACTGTAATGTTTGAGTACGCCGAAATGAAGGAGACGCTTCGCATTGAGTTCTTGCACAAGAAAACCTCTTCCTACATGGACTTTATCAGGACTGCCGGCAACCGCAAGAGGCTCATGATGATCGTCTCACTCGGTCTCTTCTCCCAATGGTCTGGCAATGCCCTTGTCAGTTACTACGCTGGTATCATCTACGAAGGTGCCGGTATCACTGCTCAGACTGATAAGTTGGGTTTGGACGCTGGAAACAAGGTCCTTTCTCTCTTCGTATCCATCTCGTGCGCTTTGTTGGTCGATCGTGTTGGTAGACGCCCTCTCTTCCTCGCTGCGTAAGTGTGCACATCCGCTTCATCTAACACTTTGACTAACATTTAATAGCACTGGCGGTATGCTTTTGTTCTTGATCTGCGCTACCATCACTGGCGAGCAATATGCCACTAAGGGAACGGTCGCAATCGGCTATGTCAACATCGTCTTCGTCTGGCTGCACGGTGTCGCTTACTCCCTGGCCTGGTCTGGACTCTTGGTTGCCTACACCGTCGAGATTCTGCCCTACAAGCTCCGTGCCAAGGGTGTGTTCATCATGAACATTTCAGTCCAAGTCGCCCTCACGATCAACAACTACGTGAACCCCATCCCGATCTCCAAGGGTGGCGGTTGGTACGAGCAGAACTGGAAGCTATTTGCCTGCTACGCCGGATGGGTTTTCCTTGAACTTATCTGGGTTTGGTACTTCTACGTCGAGACTCGGTATGTCGCTTGTTATGCTCGCCAGTTTGAATTGACGCTAACTTTCCCTTTAGTGGCCCCACTCTCGAGGAGATTGCTCGTATCTTCGACGGCGAGAACGCAGAAGTTGCCAACATCGACATCGATGGCAAGGACATGGACGGCCGCACTGGCAGCCTCAAGGAGCCTGTTGTGCAAGTGGAGAAGGCATACTAAGCTTGAAGGCTCTGCCCAGCGGTTCCATCAGCGCGTCTCAGGCTCTCGCCAAAGGGCAGATTGGTGGTTCGAGGGACCTTCAATCCAGAAGGAAAGGCAATTTTCACTCCGCAGTTCAGTACACCACGAGCCATGTAGATCATTTCGCACATAAAGGTGAAGAAGAGGTACTTAATATGACTTGTTCTTTATATTTAGCATTTCCATCTTCATCATCTCTCTTCTCATCTGTCGAAAGCTGATCCGAGCTTTTCTCCCCTTCTCTCTCGTATGATTTTGGCACGTCACTCTGCTTTCACATGAGTGTATGGGATGAGGTAGAATCTTGTTCCTTTTCATACTCCACACGCAGATTCCTCATTCTCGCGCAAGCATCATTGGTCGATGAACTGACGCTCCGGCTGTATTTGTAATCCACACGCGTCTTGGTTTATATGGTTGACAATGAGCCTAACTGATACATACGATCATAGGTATCAGATAGCAGGTGTTGCTGTCAGATAGAAGGCTATCCAGCAGGCAGTTCAGTATCAGTGTCGATCGCAGCTATGTTGGTTGGTGTAAGGGTAGGCTGGTAAATGGGTCTCCACATCGGGAACTCATTTTCCGTGATATCTCCACCACTTCTTATGCAATCTAGACAATGAATAGCTTATATTATAGCTAAAATCTAGATCTATATCTTATAAATAGGAAGTCTTTCTCTAAATCTAATAGGTAGAAAGTTATTAGCTAACCCACGTTGCTAAGAGTTGGGTCTCCTCATTTTGCTCCGATCTAAGATATCTAGCTAGCTATCCTAGCTAGGTAAAAATATTCTATGTATAAGATATAGATCTAGATTCTAGCTATAATAAAAGCTATTCATTTTCCAGATTGCATAAGAAGTGGTGGAGATATCACGGAAAATGAGTTCCCGATGTGGAGACCCATTTACCAGCCTATGTAAGGGGCTAGCTCTAGGAGCACTCATGAAGTAGATAGCCAATGGCAAGGCCAGGTATATAGTTATTGTATTTGATAAGGTGCTATAAGTCTATCTACGCTAGTATTTCTCTACGTATTAGATAAATATTAGTCTAAAGTAATCTAAGTATTTATTAGACGTATTTACTAAGATTCTATTAGGAAGCTTTATTAAAGAGTATTTAGCCTATTATAATACCCTCTTTTTAGAGGCCTACTAAGTTTCTTTCTAAAAACTATCTAAGAAATGTCCCTTAGCGTCGTAGTATAGTACTATACAGTAGGGTGACAAAAAGAAAACAACCTAAAAAAGGTAACCTTTTTTAAAGCTATATATCTAGACAAGTAGGCAAGCTATAGCTAAGATTTTTAGTGTTTTAGAAAGTTAAGAACTTTCTACTTAGGTTAGCTACTTTAGACAATTGCTTAGTAAGCAAATAGGGAATTCAAATTAGCCTTAAATATAGGGTATAAAAAGACTCCAGCTTAATCTAGCTACAACTTTTTATTTAGCGTATTAAAAGTTCAAAAAAAGAATTTACGTAATACTAGCTTACGTAAGGATTACGTAGATAGAGTCTTAGTATTCTAGATATGCTAACTAAAATTTTAAAAATAGTTTAAAAAAAAGTAGACTAAAAAAAGACTCTAAAATTACGTAATCTTCTTTTTGTCTAATTCTATATAAGTTTTCTTTCTAAGCCTAATTTTTCTCATCTATATTTCCTCTCTATGTCTATAGAACTTCTAAAATTTAAAAAAGAAGTTTATACTTTATCTTTGTTGGTAGGCCTTGTACGATCGTACGGGTGATAACAACAACGAGGTTCTTTTTGTGACTTAGTATTAGTATAATTCATCTATAAACGTAGGTGCTACGAAGGTATACCTAAGCTCGGCGCAAGCTAGACTAAAGTAGGATTAAGTTAGCTTATAGGCGAGTATTACGCAGCTAACGTCTCTACTAATACTTATAATCTAATACTAGAAGTCTTTTCTTTTTAGATAGCTAGTAACTCTACGTATATTAGTAGTAACTATATATATAGTATTAAATATTAGAGCCTATTAGCCTCTAGACTTATCTATCTACTTAGACTACTAGCTCGTTGTTATTAATAAAGCGTTTATGCGCGCGGTTTAGCGATGCCTTCGTAAAGGCGTCTACAGGATTGTCGTCGCTATTAATCTAGCGGATCTCATTAATCTCGCGACGTTCATATGATTGGTGCAGCGCCATAATGTCAATCATGAGTCGCTTCTCCTTCGTCATACCAAGCTTTACTAGGCACTCGTATAGGGAGCACGAGTCTATATAGATGACTAGTGGGATTATAGAGAGTCTAAGTCGTTTAGTAACTATTCTTAAAGTAGTAGTAATAGCGATGCCTATATTAAAACTATTAACTATACTATAGATTTTAGAAGCTAGTACGCTCCGTATAACGCGCTTATATTTCGTGGAGCTATAGTAGATCACGTTGCCACGTATTATAAAGGTGTTAGCGTCCATAGACTTATTAATAAGCATTAGGATAAAGCCTAACTATAAGCTAAGGTCCTTATTATTAGCGAAAGAGCTATCTATAAAGACTATTAGCTTAGCCTCTATAAGATTAATAGTAATATAGCGTAGGCTATAATTAAGATTCTTTATCTACTATTTTAGGCGCTTATTAAGCGCCTTAATATCCTTATCTAATAGTTACTGCGCTTAAGCGGCGACGGATAAGTCGAACAATACCTCTAATTAGCATATTAAGGCGATATATGCTCCTTAGGCGCGCTATTCTATATACTACTACGCGTAATTAGGTAACTTAATATCTATAAGCCTAATCTTTCCTTCTTATCCTTTCTACTAGAGGGATAAGGCTAGTTCGCTACTATCGTCTATTATAAGTATATATCTATTAAAGTCTAGTTGCACCTCTTATATAAGTACCGCCTTTAGCTTTAATTAGAACTATGCCTTCTAGATCTTTTTCTCTTCTAGTAACGAGAACGCAGTTATTCTAAGTATAAAGGTGTCGTCTATATATATACTAATAATACTAAAGACGTTAGCGTCGCTATTCATAATTAATAGGCATAGGTCGTACGTTAATGTTACTATATCTAGTTCCTTGTAATAGTGCCTATAATAGGTTGTCTACCAGTGGACTTCTACCTCTATAATCTTATATAGTAGCTTAATTATATAAAGTAGCGTGCCCTTTAGATATTAGGATACTAGCTTAGAAGGGAGGTAAGCGAGTATTATCTATTTTAGTAATATCTACGCCTATAGATATGCCTACGTAATATTGCGTAGCTTAACGCTTATAACGCGTTATACTAGCCTAGGCGCTAGTAATATAACTATACGCTAGCTATATCTCTAGATAGTTAGAGATTATATTAAGATAGTCTCCTTACTAGGATCCTAATAGCCTTAAATAACTAGACGGGATTTCTTATATAGCTTAGTTATTTTCCCCTTAACTTTACGTACTAGGCGTGATTTAAATATATAGATTTTGTTAGAATGTAAGCTTAATAAAGCTTAAGTAAGCCTTAGTAAGCTTAAGTAAGCACTAGTACTCTTTTAACTAGAATGGCATCACTATAACTATTGTGTTCTTGTACACGTAATCTATGACGTATAGATTACGTACACCTAGGTTATCTATTAGTAAGATAGAATATTCTAGATAACCTAGCATTTGTATATAATAACGAGTAGACAGCGACAATACCTCGGTGTCTAACTCCCCCCTTTATATCTAATAGATATACTTTTAACTCTAGTTCCTATCTTCCGCTATTAATAATACTATTACTAATAGTATTAGTAATCCTCCTCTATACCCATCCTACAG
>QXCR01000080.1:0-136039 GCA_004380135.1 Stemphylium vesicarium
GCCATGCCATGAGTCCATCTCATCCCAATGGACCGCCATACCACGCGCAACCGCCGCCTAGCCAGCAATATGCCCAGCCCGTGACGCCTTACGCGCCTACGCCTTACATGAGTGACTATGGTGCAGCACAGCAGATTCGAAGAAAGCAGGTCCGAGCCACGCAGGCTTGCAATCACTGCCGCTCGAGAAAGCAAAAATGCGACGAAGCCCGGCCGTGCCAGTTCTGCAGAGAGAACAACTTCGACTGCCAGTACAAGGATGTTCCGCCACCCAAGTGCGTCGCCCCAACTTCATATTTGGTCCTCCGCTGACGCTTTCCCAGGCAAGACAGAAGCATGATGCAGCTTCAAGAGAGCGTGAACAACATCTCTGACGTTTTGTCGCAATTCGTGGATCAGTTCAACAACTGGAAACAGGGCGTTGAAGCCAGACTTCCACCGACGCGAAACCATGACATGATTTCGAGCCACCCCTCACCTGAGGCCTCGTTCTCTGCACCCCAAAGAGACCAGAGCACTTCCAGATGGCCTACTCCCATCCAAGGGAGAGGACAGATGGCTAGGGTTCACAGCAACCTCAAGATGGAATCGCCAGTGGTTGCTCACTCCAGCATGATGTCGCCTCTTGGAACATCAGCATCTGCCCCAATCAAGCAAGAGTCGCAGTTTGCACCGCCTCCGCAGCAGCCCGCCACACCTGCCGAAAGTGTAAGGACCGATCGCAGCCATGCCACCGAAACCGGCCCTAAGGAGCAGACGGGCCTCCAAGGAGACCACACTACCCCGGCGCATAAGCTGCTCGACGAATGGACACAGATGAACATTTTCTACCAAGGTATTCCCTACCTTAAGCGATTAACCGATAACGGCCGCGAAGTGTCAGACTATCCAATGCAGCTGGAGCAAGATCGCGGCTTGTTGCGCGTTTGGGGTGTTGGTGAGGGCCAAGACCTGAACGACGGCGCGCAAGGACCAGGTAGCCCCGAGAGCAGCAACGAATCTGATGCGCCCTCCCCAGCGCCCGGCAAAGATGGCTTGTGGGGTCACCCACCCTATGACCACCAAAGCCCATCAGAGCCCAGCAGCACACCGCGTGAAAGCTACCAGAGTGGACTTGGCCCCGATGGCCGGCCCGACTTTCGCCGTCATGTCATGTTCGACTTGCTCAAGTCTTATATGGACAGCATGCACATGTTCCATCCCTTTATAAACGAGGTCAAACTAAAGCGCATGTTCAGGGAGTTCAGCGATCAATACAGTCCAGAGTCTCGCGGCACAGGCGTCCGGTCACCTGCTGTTAACGGAGTGCATCAGCTTAACCCAGGCATCAAGCGAAAGCGTTCGGCCAGCGGTATTGACGGGCTACCATCGGCCAGGGGAGAGATTGAACGTTCACTGCGCAATGCCATTGTTCTGCTCGTCCTGGCTTTGGGTAAGGTTTGCTCATACACAGCGCCACTGCCTGCACCGCAAAATGACCGGAATCCCTACGTCCACTCCGAGTACGGATACATCCGAAACTCTCCCAACACGAATGGCAGCTTTACTAGCGAAACATCCGACGACAGCCGTCCGCGAAATATTGATATTCTCCCGGGTATGGCTTACTACGCTTACGCAACTGACATTCTTGGAAACCAGCAAGGCGGAAACACAACTGCTCACGCGCAAGCTATGCTTCTAGCTGCGCTTTATCTCAGTCAATTTGCACGAGTCCTCGAGAGTTGGAGCTGGATTAACAACGCCTGCCGTATAGCTCTCGTCTTGATTAAAGCCGACTACACTAAACTTCTGCGCGTGAACAACGAGAGAAGACAATTCTGGAGTCCCAAGGAACGATACCGGTTAAATCTCGTCATGTGTGTCTATTGGACAGCGCTGCAGCTGGAATCGTTAGTTCTCCCCTTTGATCTGGCGCCGAACACTTGCTGACATTCTTGTAGCGATATCCTAGCAGAAATGAGCACCTTACCACCCTCTGGCATCTCCGCCCATCAAAGTGACATTATGTATCCCGAGGGAGTCAACGAAACATGGCTCCAAGAGGACAGCAGCGCGGCGCAACCCGAAGATGTCACTGCAGGGCCAAGGAATGACTTGATGATGAAGCTCTATTCGACACAAACGTTCCTGCGAGTCATTCTGAACGTAGCGCATAATGCGTTGTATGGCCCCAGCGGAAGAATGAGTTTCGACCCCACCAGCGTCAAGGAAGTTGCCTACCACGCGCTCACCCACGTGGGCGTCCTGGAAAACTGGCGAAAGCTCCTCTCACCAGAGCTTGCATGGAGAGATGACGAGTACCCCTCGACCGATCTCAACATTGCTCGCGTGCGCGCCAAATATTACGGAGGCCTGTACATGATGTTGCGACCGTACCTGAAGCTTGCGAGTCATGTATTGGAGTTCCCGCCCCCACCTCCTGGTAGCACCGGCGCCTCTCAACACAACTCCCCATCACCATACGGGCACGCCCTCACAAACAGGAACGTGCAAATGGTCGAGCTGAGCGAAGACCAACAGAAAATCATCAAGGTCGCTTGCCAATGTATCAATAGTGCCATTCACAGTACTATTGCATTCGATCGTGTAGGCGAGGAACCTGGTAGCAACTACCAATATTTCACCCCTACGCGCAAGAAGAGGCTTGTAGTTACAAACATTTTCGGTACACTTCACGCGTAAGTCTCAGATCTATTTCCGAATTCGGACACATCACTAACACCTCATAGGCAATTTGGTAACATGCTCGTCCTAGCATCAGTCTACAAATCCAAGCTCTACCCTCTCCTACCAAGCGATACTTGGCTTACGAAATCAACCCTCTCAGCCCTGTTCAAGCGCACTATTACCGTCATCGAAGACGTCGCGCCGAACTCGCCCATCCTACGCATGGATCTCGAGATCCTCAGGAACGTTCAGCGGCAACAGGGTCTGGAGTGATGTCACACGAAGGAAAAAGCAACACCTAGTAGCGGCATCCAAGCCTCTGCCCATAACCGATGACCTGCCTGATGCAGCGATACCCGCATTCACCGATGCACGCAACCCACACCCTCCCTCTTCCGATCTCATTACCATTCGCTAAGGCGATGCGGACCGATACAGATCTGGGATCGTGCATGATGACTTGCATATTCTGGCCCCGGCGCAATGTTTTCTGTTATGTTTTTGGTTTTTCTCATATTCCCCACAATCAACAGCCATCATCAACCATTGTACATGCAACCATGTCCCTATACTGTCACTTGCAGGACGAACCGTACGAGTACGTAGCAAGGACCACAGCAGCAACTTCATCATCATCATCATCATCATCATTGGGCGGCTAGCGCTGAAACAACTTTTTGCATTTCGGGTCTTTCTCATCTTTCTATCTCTCTTCTGGTATCAGGAATTCAATATGTTACCCCATGTTTTTACAAAGCCTGGATGGATGATCTGTCTCCTACCGTTCAAATTCGCCCTAACATCTTTTATTTTATTTTTTGCTTCCTGGTTTCCGATTCCCACAATCTGTTTGTTAAGAGAAAAGGTCGCCGACGTTTCCTGTGGGGGTATACCCTGAGGACTGGGGCAGTAAGAGCAGGAGCAGTTGCAGTTCTCTCACCGATCAATCTAACGGCTGGTGGTGTGTACGCTGGGTACGAAGTGTGGAGTCTAGATTCTCCGATGGGCGAGCTAGAGCGTAAGGCGACCGTCGCCAAGGCTTTCCAGTCACCAGTTAATTCGACGGTTAGAGAGACAGACGGACGGGAGTTGCATATCCTAGATCCAAGTATCGCATTCTTTACCGATTACCAGTTCCGCCCCTACGTCCAGCTGTTTCTTTTGTTCTTGCTTGCTTTTGATATCTGAGAACCCCTCGACACCGTTCACGCATGCTCAGTCTCGAGTGAGTCCGGGAGTCACTTCCGTCGTTCTCAGCCAACCATTCGAAAATGCTTGGGATTGACATTTGCTTTTTTTTTGCGTTTGGCCCTTTATGCACCAAGCCCCTCCAAAACACCCATGTTTTGTGTGCTGACTAACGGCCTTACTCTCGGTCTAATACCTGTGTGGCGCACCCCGGAACCGTCATATCAGGCAAGACGCTCCGGCCCCGTGGTCGGGCTGACGGACGGGGCCACATCTACAACTTCAATGTACATCCACCACATGCATCCAGCGCCCCAGCCGTCCCGTTCCCTTTATTTTTGCTTCGCGAACGCGGCGCGGCAAACGAGCAATGCGACAAGCTGTTTGAAGAGATGCGCTTCGCCGAGTCCGACGACTTTCGGGGAGGCGTGTGTCTCTGCTGCCTTACACAATCTAACGTAACATGACATGGTATTATTACGGATCATCTCACGGCACATCTTTATTCGCATGATCGGTGAGCAGCAGCGAACTCTATCTTGGTATCCTGAAACTCTATCGCGCTGTGAACTCGCATCCCTGCCGTCGATTACCTGAATTTACTTTGTAAATGCGATGCGATGCACTGCAATGCGACACGAAGTGAAGCGATCCAACGGTAAGTAAGGCGAAAGGAAACTGCCGCGCTTCCACTCCACAACCCGCATTGCATCGCATCATATCACATGGCGACGATATGCCGTGCTTGAAAAGAAAGAAACATAATCTTCTCATGCCGCATTGCCGTGTGCATTACGAGTACGTACCGTACAAAACATCTGATCGGTACATATACTAGGGTCTCGTACATGAAGGTCGTATGCGCAACATGTATACCTGCATGATAGGGCGCCCTTGTTATTATTGCTTCGCCTGAGTTTCCTGCATGCGTTGTGTTGTTTTGTCAGGCCGCAAAGACTTGTGTGTCCCACGTGTACCGGCCTTGTGCAGAACAGAAGAAGAAACAATGAAAACAATGAGGAATAGCAAAAGCGACATCATCAGCCAGAGCAACAGCGCGAGGATCGCCTTACCGACTTTGCATCACCTGTCATGCGTTCGTGCCCAGTTTGCCGCATCTCTAGTCTATCATACCTCACCGGAGATTTCACCGCGATTATCGCCAAGTCGTGCGTAAGTTTTTTTGGGTTGCTCCTTTCCACCATCATTGTTGCGCCCCTCATCTCTCCTCCTCCTCCCACTTGTTCGCCGTCGTTAGTCGGAGGCGTAGTCTGTTGCTTGACTGCTTTAGCGCAATGCAGCTGCCCTTTAGAAGAAAAAAACACACACACCGCACAAATGACATCCGCGGCAGGCGGTATACCCGAAACATCAGCGTACCGGCATGTAAGACGTTGTCTCGGGTACCTAGATGGGTCCCTTTTTTCTCATTCTCTTGTCGAGCCTATGGAATAGAGAGGAGACGGAGAGATGGGCCTAACCCTATGACTACACACTGCATAGAACTCCGTGCACCTCCAACGCCAGCCTAACAAGGCAACTTAGTCCGTCTGTAACGTCAAGTCAACCCCTTAAGCTTGCAATTTGGAAGCCATTGTTTTATTTGTGTGGGCAAGTCTGTTCGACTAATGATTGACATCAACTTTCGTTCCTGGTGGCCGGCCGGCTGCTGGTCTGGACTGGTGGCCGGCATTTCGCCGGGGCTATTAGCTACGCACCGCGCGCGCTCGCGCGAACGGAGCCTTCCGGTCAATGGATGGTTTGGACCCTGAATGATGATTTTCCACTATTGGAGGCGCCCACCATGGCGACGCGTGACGTCGTCGCGGTCATGGCACCGACGACGGGGCGTTACAAGAGACAAGAACCATCATTTCCCAATAGCTATCGGCGGTGAAAAGCTATGTCGTACGATTATTCTTACTGTTGTGCGATTCAGCACCGTGTGGGCTGATTAGTGACCTGGTTATTGTTTCTTACATAGAGTCATTTGCGTAGAGTTCGGAGGTTTAGCATCGGCCTTGATTCTTCCGAGATGCTCCTTGTACGTGGAGAGCGCGCGGGCAGTTTTGCGTAGATCATCCTTGGGAGGGGAGGCAGTCGCGTATCTGCATGGGGGACAAGGGGCCTTAAATCTCAGTACTTCCTTTTCTTTCGCTTCGTAGAAAACAGGCCACTTTCGCTAATCCAAATCTCACCAAGCTCTCCTTCGAGGCTGTGTTTTCAGACGATCATTGCCATGTGTATGATGGGATTTGCAACATTACGCAGTGTGTGCGTATGCGTTCGTGTACGTGTGCCACCAAGACCCTTTTTCTTGATGCCCTATACTCGGTTTCGCGTTCTCAATCTCCCCATCTGATAACATACGATGTGCGGCATAGTATCCACCAACCGCAGCTCTAAGATTGAACGGCGAACGGCAAAGTAGAGTTTGGTGCGGAACAAGGCGAACGTTGGGCTGTGAGCAACGTATTGCGGGAAATGCGAATGAGAGCTTCTACTCAGACGTTGCGGAGAGGACTCCGTCGATTGCTCACGAGCTCCACGTTGGGCTTATGTGTTAAGGTTGCGGCGCTCGCTTTCCTTCGGCAATTTTAAAGTCTATGCAGATCAATTCTGGGGCCTTGCCCGAACCCCGACCTCGTCGTCCCTTGAATAATTGGTTGTCATCGTGAAATACACTTGTGTAAATCGTTTAGCTACGATTATATCGGTCTTCGACGCCGAGTGCACGCTAGACTGGAATGACAGTTTCGGTTTGAAGGGGTTTGTTCGTAACATGTTCATGACTCAGTGCAAAGCTTCATGTTCGCTTTTGAAAGCGATGTGAATATATGGACTCGAGATGTCTCGGCAGCCGTTGCGCTTCGCGTTTGCGATAGAGATGATAGCAGGCTACCCTCGTTCAACCTAATTATGGTTCGTTCCACACCCGGGCAATCCGTGGATTCCGTGGTCTCGGAGCTCTCTCCCACGATTATGTCTAGGATCAGGCATGGGCAAGATGAGCAGGCGACATGGCTGCAAACCCCAGAACAACGCCAACGGCCGCATTTGGACGTCCACAGCGGCTTCCGATACGCAGCGACAGCCGACCCGCCCTGCTGACGAAAAGACAAAGTTCAAACATCGAAAATCGAAATCGAAGCCGTGGTTAAGCTCACGAAAGTGAAGCGCGGTCTGCTTGAAAGTTGTCACCGTTCATGCGGCCACCAATCTGACTTGGAAGAGCGAGCGACAGCGTCACACACGGCAGAGTTTAATGTCTAGGCCGTCGACCTGGAGCCTTCCCGCATCACGCTAAGGCGTCGTATGCAGTCCACAGCACGTTGTTGCTCCTCGAATAGCATCCAACTCATGCCCAACGCTGACAGCAAAAGTAACACAGAACATGTTGTGGCCGTCCGTCTACCCCCGTCTTCGCCAATCGCACGTTTGCTCCCTCACCGATTAGACAGGCGTTGCATCGGCTAGAGGCACCTCCCGCAGGATAAACTGCACACAGCAGAGCTGGTGCTTGCAGCCGAGATTGCAACGGCACAGTCGAACCCCGCAACGGCTCAAGTTTGAGAGACGCAAGATGCATTCAATGCGCCCTATTATTAACAACGTCTCAGTTGGTATACTGCATGTACGTTGTGTGTGGTTTCTGCAAGATCGGCCCTTTTGATTCCGATATCTTCTCTGTGACCGCCTCTTGCATGCAAACAGGACATGTTTTCCGGCGTAAAAATTGCCGACAATGGTGAGAGCGGCTGGGGTATGGGGCGCGCGGTTGTGGTTGGTGGCCGTGGCGCAATGGGGCCCTTGATCCCCGACATTGAAACTCGCATGGAGTCAGCGGGTGGATGAGGTTGGAAGAATATTCTCGGCGTCTTCTCTACGCGTATGACCTGTGCTTGCAATTTCGAGACACGATCGTCAACCTCGGCACGAGGCCTTGACGAGCCGCCGTGACACCATGGCTATCTGCCTAAGAGACCGGATGTCGGTAGTAGCTCTTTCCATGAGCGTCGTCGCAACCGTAGCCTGGAAAGGATCCAATATTCCAGAAGAACTATGCAATCGGCCCTTCGGTAAGCATCGTTCGGCCTCTTCCACTTCCATGACACCAAGCCGATGTGAATAGTGTAAGAGATGGGAATGAATCAGTACAGCACATTTTTGGATGTCAAGGATCCGGGTAGTTTCCAAACTTGGCCTTGATCGGAGTCCTTGTCCAAGCCGGATCTCGTCCGAACATCCACCCAGGTTTGCCCCGGCATGCCCCAAGAGCGCTGCCACCGGATAGACCGGGTTGCCCTTTGTGAACAGATTACAGGAAGGCGGGTTTCCCATCGGTCCTATACTCGCCAGACCGCAACTCCGGGCTCATGGAACAGCGAGATGCCTGCGTGTCACACAACAAGTACGGCAAGATTAAACGATCCCCACAAAGCGAGACGTTAGACGTCGTTGGGATCGCGAGAAGGCTGAGCGTTCCTGTGGGTCTGTCTCGACAACGGGCGTTGAATGTTGGATCCACTCCAGCGACAACCTGGTGTGTTCAGTCCTGCAGTCACGCAAGGGCTGTTCTGACACGGAAAGCTACTCGCTCTCACCTATTAGAGAGGCCTGTAGAATACAAGGTATCCAACCGTGGCTTTGAAGCGGTCTGCGAGGTCATGTAGATAAGACGGCACGGAGCTCGCTGCCCAACGTATGAGGGGCCTGAAACAGATCCACGCACGTCAAATTCAGCCGAAGTGTTACGCCGCACGCCCCGGAGGGTCCTAAGCAAGTCATGAACGATAGGCACGATGTGACCGAGAACTTGCTCGGTTGATGCCCAACGCAAGCGAAGTAAACGAACGAACATGGATAGACGACAGGGCACGATTTAGGACGTGTCAGGCCGGTCCATGTCCATGGATGTGAAAAAGCACAGAGTCAGCAACATGGAAAGAAGAGGCGCAAGCGGTTCTATGTCGTGCAGCAGTGGAGTCATCAAGCGAATGGAGAGGACCCACTGTAATGCTCGTTACTAAAGCTTGATCGTACACTTATGGTGGTGTTGCAATGCCATCACATTCAGTCCTCGCGTATAGAAGCAAGCTCGCACTTTAGGGACATCAGTATACTTAGTCGTGAACATTTCTTGAAAATGTTGTAATTGCTGTGTTCAGTAATGCGCAAGCCACCTGTTGACATCTGAGGACTACCTAAGCTTCTGCAGTGTTGGTGAGGTTTTGTACTCAGCAAGCAATATTGGGGATCTAGGGAACATTGCACAAACCGAAAGACAAATTCACGGTTATGGCTGTTGTCTCATTTGTTCCCTCAACTTCTTTTGAGACACTTTCGTCTTTAGGCCATTCGTCACTTCCAAAATTATCGTCCTTTCCCGCATCCATCTCGCACTCCCCCATCACACTGCGTCTTTTTTATTCACTTTTCATTCATATCGATGTATCATGTATTTCAGCGCACTAAACGAGCTCTGCAACTGCGATCGACTCGTCCTCAGACCTCAGCTCCTACGTGCAAGCTTCAGCTTCAGAATGCGCGATCTACATCCAACACCAGGCAGTGTGGGGAAGTAGGAACGCCATGTCGTTGTGTGCGACTGTGACCCCACGAGCCATGACTGCCTATCGGCTTGCTACGAAGCACGGTCGCGCGATACTCTGAGCACCATGTGCTACGGTCAACCTACGCGAAGAACTCATAACGTTGAGCAAACGTATCGCATCTATGCCGCACCATTTATTCCTAGACTAAGCATGCTACTTTGTGTGTCGCCTTTGTACATGCAAAACACAATCTATCGTTAAATGTGGAAAGGAAAAGAACGAGGAAGTAGCGACAATGTACAGATACACTCCTGCTCCTTCTCAATACCCACCAACACACCTCCATCCTCAGCCTTATCCTCACAACCTCAAGTCGCGGTCATACGATACGACGTACATGTACAAGCCCTACTACTCGGAACCCCGTCGCTACAGTTCATACTACGAGACTTCGTATCCAACATCGAGCACTTCCTACAGGCCGGCACAGACGGAATCTTGGAGGCACGTCCGGCCAACACGGGAGCCGCAACAAGTACAGCTTCCACGCAAGAGCAGTCTAAAGAAGACGGCGAACAGACACGTACACTTTGATCTCCCTGATTCTCACCAAAGCACAAGCCGGACAGTGAGAATAGCAGCAGAGGAACGAGAAAGGGAGGAGAAAAGGCAAAGAGAAAGACAACGGGAAAAAGATAGAAGAAAGGAAAGACTGTACTCCTCGTCTTGCCCCTCCACATCCTATTCTCAAATCCACAAAGAAAAGATGCCTAGAAAGCAACATTCATCATACTCGTACGAATACGACTCCCACCAGCAACGCGAACGATACAGCACCTCCTCACCCCCATCATCACGCATACCCAGAGTCATCCACACCCAATCAACAACACGCCCACCACCACAACCGCCACTACCCAACCGCCCAACCGTCTACATAATAACCTACTCGACAGACATAATCCGCAACGAGACGTCCGCCGCCGCACTCCTCGCATCCCAAATCCCCCTCCGACGCCCCCCAATCCCACACCTGTACACCATCGACGCGCGTAACATGCGCCCTCCCTCGGTTGCCCTTTGCGACCGCTACTCGGGCATCTCGCCCATCATCCAGGATATTGTCATGGAAGATACGGGTGCGAGGAAGGCGGCTAGGACGGCAGTTAAGGAACTGCTGCGGTTTGGCGAAGAGGAGAATAGGCGCGAGAGGTATAGACGTGGAAGTGGGAGGATGGAGGTCAGCATAGGCGTGTGTTGTCATGCGGGCACGCATCGCAGTGTAGCTATTGCGGAGCGCATTGCGCAGTGCGTGAAGAGTGAGGTGGGTAGGCTGGGTTGCGAAGAAGGTGTTAGGGTTGTGTGTCGGCATGTTCATCGTGTCAGGGGGAGGGCTGATCCTTTTTGAGCCAGGCGTCTTTTCATTCTCTTTCTGTCTCTGCGTATGTCTGTTTTGGGGGAAGGCAGTGACGGTACAGATGATGTTGCATATTCCGACGGATTGATTGGTGCGTTGATACCCCTAGAATGACGAAATTGAAATGTGATATTTATTCTTCTTACATGACGCTCGCTTTACATGACAACAGAGAAAAGGATTGGGTTAACTCCTCCCAACTTTTCCCATAGCGCTGAAGCCAGCTCAAGCTGTCCTTCAGCGTCTCGATACCATGAACTTTTTTCCTTGATATCGTAACACTCGCCCTGGTTGTCCATTCTTCTTAGTACATTTCGCTCTTTACGCAGTCTTCTTCTTGCCGATGCTCGTGTCGATGCTACCCAAGACCCATGTAACGGCAAACAAGGCGAACATGCCCAGGGTGATGACAACTGGCTTCCTGTATCCCGCCATCCAGGGGTAGTCGTACGTGACAATCAGATCGCGGTCTCTGAACTCGTCGACCAGGTTGATAGCAGTCAAGCTCAGAGTAGTGCGGCCTAGGGTATCCATGAAGGTCTTGTGCAGCGTGGTGTCATTGGACACGATGGGGACGGTAGTCGCAAACTTGACGTTGGTAGCACCCTCGGGGAGAATGACACGGAGGTTCACACGGCCATAGGAGATACCCTCGCCGGAGCGGGGGCCCTCGAGGAAAGGAACCTTGAGCACGTAGGTGTCGCCCGTGGCCAGCTTGCGCAGGTGTGAGGCAAGATCGGCGTTCCAGCCGACGCGGAAGCTGTACTTCCAGGTTCCGAAGATGGGGTATCGGGGCTTCAATTCCAACAAGGCCTCCTTCTTGCCAGGGCGGAACTTGGAGGTTGACACGTTACCGATATCGTCGGTGAAGTAGGGGTCCATTGAGCCGGGGGCGAGAGGAAGAGCAAGGCCCTTGAGGGCAAAGGTGGGCGGGTTCATGTAGGACTGTCTCTGCCACTCGACGCGCGAGAAGTGGTTCTTGAGTCCTGCACCCTGGTTCACGAGCCAGTACCTCTCCTCAGCGGCCAGATTGCCGCCCCAGTGGGAGACCTCGATATCACGCTCCAAGAGTGTGGCATGGGTAACGGGCTTGGTGAACTCGTAGCGCACGCTTACAGGCTGCTGGGCACCTGCTGGTACGTTGTTGTATAGTCCGTATGTGAAGGTGGAGCCCTGCTTCTCCGGGTCGGCTTTCTGTTCGTCATTGAGCTCGGCTGGGAGAGTGGTGTAGTCGGGCACATCGCTGTTAGGGAACTTGACCTTGGTGCGCTGCTTCTCAGTCAGGTAGGCTGAGGGTGCGTATGCGCTGAAGTCGTATTGCAGGTACTGCTTCTCTATCTGGGCGAGCTGGGCGGGGACTGGCTTGAGCGAAGAGAGGATCGAGTAGGAGATGCTGATGGTTTGTTGCGCATTGGGTGCGAGGGGTTCAGGTAGGTGGATCTTGTAGAACTCGACCGAGCTGTACCTGTCAGATTTCATGTAATATGGCAATTGCACCATTTGAACCTACCTCTCGGCATCAAAGCCTACAACCTCGACCTTGAAAGTGCCCTTCTCAGCCGCCTTCTTGTCCCTTACTTCGAACCCTCCAACCTTTGATAGCAAGCTCGAGTCGAAGGGCAGATAGTATTCTGATTGCGCCTGTCCGGCAATGTTCTCGATTATGACATTGATAGTCTCCCGCGGGTAGGCCTTGTCCAGGTTGGTCGTCCGGACCAGGTTCGCATTCTTGAATACCTGGGGTGGGGTGAATGTGCTGGGTAGCACTTGTTTGGATAGCAGCGGTTGCGAGAGGTTCAGTTCGGCGCTGGCGAAGCTTGATAGTGCTGCTATGCAGCTGGCGAGGGAGAAGGACCTCATCGTGAATAGCAGTCAAGCTATCCAGTCATGTACGAGGTCGGCGTTGATTGAAGAATTGGCGTTTGGCGTGTTGGTCAATGGTCAATTGTTGCGTACGCGGCTATTGCGTCGTGTTCTCTTCGGAGTTCCTGACACCTCCGTGTCTGTGCGTGGCCGCCAGCTTGAGCTCCACCACCACCCCTCCATAGCTTCCCCTCCAACTTCACTCGCCATTTCAATCATGAGGCTGCTGGCAAAGTCAATTGGAAGGCCGCGCATAACGGCGCCGTATCCTGCGATAGCCACGGCATCGGGGAGGCGTCACCTGACCAACAATGGCTTCTTCCGCGTCTCGGAGGAGGTGCGGGAAGCTCTGCACTCCAAGAAACCCGTCGTCGCGCTGGAAACGACCATTTATACCCATGGTGGGAATATGTATATGATTAATACACGTTGCCGAAGCTAATTGGCTGCTCAGGCTTCCCCTACCCTGAGAATGTAGCCCTAGCCTCTCTCCTCGAAAGCGTAGTCCGAACCAACGGTGGTATCCCCGCCACGATAGGCATTCTGGACGGTGTCGCGCGCGTAGGCATGGATCCAGAAGAGCTGATCAAGCTGGCCTCTTCTGCTGGACAGGCAAACACCATGAAGCTTTCGCGACGAGACCTCGGCTATGTGTGCGGCATGCGACTGACCAACAAGCACTTTAATGGAGGTACAACCATATCCGGTACCATGTTGCTAGCACACCTTGCCGGCATCAAGATCTTTGGAACCGGCGGTCTTGGTGGTGTCCATCGCGGTGCCGAATCAACCATGGACATTTCTGCCGATCTGACTGAGCTGGGTAGAACCCCAGTGACAGTCATCTCCAGTGGCTGCAAGAGCTTCCTTGACATACCTCGCACAATTGAGTACCTCGAGACTGAGGGTGTAGGAGTGGGCACATTTGCCGATGGCCGCCAGGGAAATGTTGACTTCCCTGCCTTTTGGTCGAGAGACAGCGGCGTCAAGAGTCCCATGACCATTGCGGACGAAATCGAAGCCGCTGCCGTCATACGTGAGCATCCTCTCTACCCTGATGAACTCTACTAAACTCCCCGAAGATGCCCAGCACGCACTCCAAATCTCATCTGGTCTACTCTTCGCCAACCCCGTTCCCACAGACTTTGCTATACCCAAGGATGAAATGGACGTGATTATCGAAGAAGCCTTGCGCCAAGCCAATGCCTCCAACATCTCAGGCAAAGATAACACGCCCTTTGTGCTAGCCAAGATCAAGGAGCTGAGCAAGGGCAAGAGCATTCCTGCCAACAGGGCACTCATTGAATCCAACGTTAAGCGAGCAACTATCGTAGCACGAGAGCTTGCCATCTTAGAAGCAAAGCAAGAAGAAGCCCAAGGGTGAGCCAGCACTCTTGCTGCTTGAAAGTAGACTGGCGCTGATGTAAGTATATTAGACGGACTTCCTCTTACTTCACACCTGTTCAGTCCAGTCCGGCGTCTACCGCAGAGGAGCGGCTGCGCAATGCATCTCTATCGCCTTCTGACCCACCTTCCACTCCTGCTACCAGTATTTCATCTCAGCCTGATTCTCAGCAAGACGCCGATGTTGTTGTGGCAGGCGCTCTCGCAGTAGACTATTCATGTGACTTTGCTCCTTTTGCAGGTTCCGCTAGCCAGACCGACCCGTCACCACATACATCAAATCCTGCTATCATCACTCAAACACTCGGTGGTGTAGCTCACAACATTGCAAAAGCCTCGCATCTGCTCGGCTCATCTGTTCGTCTTCACAGCGCTGTAGGTGATGATCTGAGCGGTCGCGCAGCCATTGGTCAATTACAAGATGAAGGCATGTCAGTTTCTGGCATTGAGACGCTTCCTGCACCCGCCAGAACCGCACAATACGTTGCCATAAACAACACCAATAAGGACCTTGCACTAGCTATGGCAGACATGTCAATCTTAGAGACTATATCTGATGATACTACTTGGCAGCTAGCTGACAGCATATTCAACAACACCTCAGCCCGACCCAAAGCCTTTGTCGCAGACGCGAACTGGTCTTCCGCCGCGCTATACACCTGGCTTCAAGCCGCCCGCCACACGAACACAACGACCATCTTCGAACCCGTCTCCACAGCAAAGGCGCTGCGAATCTTTCCGCAAAAGCCTTCTCCAACCGTTTTCCCCGCCCCACTGGTAGACATTACAACACCAAACACGTACGAACTCACCGCCCTACACAACCACGCCCAACAAGCCTCCTATTTCGACAGCCCCGAGTGGTTCGGCGTCATCGATGCGATAGGTATTCCCAATGGCGGGCTCCGCGTCCCACTCGCCGTAACCGTAGGCAGCGAACTAGTCGATCAGGGTGTTCCGCAACAAGCCATCAAACTCCTTCCCTTCTTCCCTACCATTCTGACAAAACTTGGACCGCAAGGTGTACTCATGACCAAAATCCTTGCGGCCGACGCCCCGGAATTGTATAGTGACGCTGAGCGCCAGTTTGTTCTTGCTCGTGGGTTGAGCGCCGATGGCAACGCTGGTGCTGCTGTTGGAGGCTTGTACGTTCGACTCTTCCCTGTGGAAAAGGTTCTGCAGCCTGAGGAAGTTGTCAGTGTGAATGGTATTGGAGATACGTTCTGTGGTGCCTTGGCACATGGATTGAGTCAAGGAAAGCGAATCCAAGATATAGTTGGATTCGCGCAGAGAGCCGCGGGACTGAGTCTGAAGAGTCGGGAAGCTGTTAGTGGAGAGTTGAGGGGGTTGAGAGGTGAGCTTGCTAAGATGTAGATGTTCTTTTGCTGAAGTCTGTCGTCTCCCTGTAAATCATCCCGGCTATCTTAAGTGCTACACGTTCTCATCCCCGTTCCTCCTCTCTTCAATCATGACCGGCCACGAGTGCGGGACGACGGTGAAGTACGCTTTCCATCTCCACTCTTGCGTCGGATCTACTTGCTTGATCTTGTAGTCTCGCACTAATGTCGCTGCCATCTTGGCCAGTCCGACTTTTGCTATGTTTTAGCCTGGACAGCCGCCGTAGCCTGGTCCGAACTACATTGTCACTTTTGGTTAGATTTGTTTATGTTAAAGCAAGAGTATTTTTATGTGTGGAGCTTACAGGCATCCAGTACTTTTCTCTCGCAGCACTGTTCTGCTTGTATAACCAGTGATCTGGATTGAATTCGTGCGCATCGGGTCCCCAGATTTCTTTCGAGTGATGCATTACCCATGCTGTATGGCGAGACAAGACGTACCTAGTCAGTCGTGTTGATTTCCATGTTAAGCGTGTATGTATATGGGAACTTAGGGTTCACAGAAACAATGGTACCTTCTGGTAACACGCGACCACCGATTTCTAAACCCCCTTTCGGTGCTATGCGCAGAAGACCCATTGGCACGGGGCCAAAGATGCGCATGGCTTCTTTGATGCACGCTTGTACGAAGCTTTTGTTTCAATCGTCAGTTCTTATTCCCATGAATGACTGAGAAATTGGAGGAAAGAAAGCAAAACTGACCTCAATTCCATTGCATCAGCATACGAAATCACCGCACCCTTACTCCTCCCCTCCCCCATCTTCCCCACAACCTCTTCACGCGCCCTTGCTCACGCATCCAGATGCCGAATCATATGATAAACAAACGACTGTATGCCACCAGACACTGTATCCGACCTCGCGCCCACAGCAGCAAGAGCCTACGTACCAATCTCGCGCATAGAAAGCTTTTCCGGATGCTTCTCATGCTGCTTGAGCCAATACTGTACCGCATCACACCTAGCATTTGCATTCTTGCCGCGTTCCGCCAGCACGGTTTTCACCGTGTCGATGAGGTGACCCATGGGTAACAATGAGAGGTAGGTCATGACCGGATTTGCTAGCAGCGCTATATTGAGTCAGCGGAAGTAGCCTGCGATGGCGATATAAGCGTTTAGTGCGAGAGAGTTTGATATCGCGTTTCCGATGTCGATGCCGCGGTCTAGGAAGCCAAAGGGTGCGGAGAAGACTATCTCGCCGATTACGTCAAAGGTTGCGTATGTGGTGTACTTGTCGAGTTCCATGGGTTTCTTCTCTGAAGCGTGCTTATCGAGCCAGGAAAGGAAGGCGGAGAAGGTGCTGTCGATGTGCTCTTCTGAGCGGAGAATGTTGGGCACTGTGTATGCACCTGTTATGTATTTTGACTTATCGATCTTTTGCTTTGGGTCTGTGATGCTCATGGGGGATTGGAAGCGGTAGTCTGGTAGGGCGTGGATTTTGTACCAGTGGGCCTACAAAGAGACGTGTGAGGTTGTTGCAGGGGTTGTGGTGTGGGTATGGTTAGGTGATTACCTTGTGAAGAGGCGCCACGAGCACTTTGGAGATGGCATCTGGATGACTGACGCTAACTTCATCGTACCAGATGCGGACGAAATGGCCTGCAATCCCTGTGAGCCAGTGTGCCTGCGTGCGGATCCTCTGAGAATCTACCATGCTTCTCGTGCAGCCGTATCAATTTGAGGTTTTGGTCACCCTTCAGTATGCGGTGCATATGCCACAGCCTGGTGAAGGATGCAGCGAAAGGCCCAGGTATATCGCTGATAGCCGAAAAGTATTAGCGCCATGTGAAAAGACCTAAAAGACAGAAGATGGAAACGACGACAGGAACAAATGGGTTTATTCAAAATGCGATGATAGGACCCAATACGCCCAGTGATTCGTGGAACTTCATTGTTGCCAGTCTTGTTCGCGAAAGTCACGTACCGGGCTTGAAGTACCTTGGTGGGCGCTCACGTAGAGATTACTCAACAAAGGTGAGCGTCCCACGCAGGACACATGAGCTGTACATGCTTGAAAAAGCCGTTCGTCCATAATAACAAAAGTAATTTCCTATACATTGAGCTGGCAAGTATCATGGACTAAAGTGTGGCGTTCCGATGCAGTATGTATCCAAATGGGGTGAGCGCAGGCGTCGCATGCCGGCTAGATTACGATCCGCCTATCCGAGACGTACCATCCCTCTTGTTGACATGGGTCCCTGACATGATATCTGCATTGCGCGAGCAGTTTGCAGCGCGATTGAGCAGCACATTGGATATTTCGACTCCTCGCCAAGTGTATCTTGAGCAAATGTCATCCGACGCGTCCCCGGATAAAGGCCTGGGTGCATGTTGCACGTCAACATCGGTTGTGACAACGATTGACTGCGCCCTGGTCATCCGCGTCGTCCTTCGCGGGGGAGGCACCGTCTCTTCCTCCCCCTCTTCCTCTTCTTCTTCTTCGTCTCGTGACTCAATGCTATCCAAACCTCTCTCCAACCGTGTCACCGACTCCATGGAAGCACGTCTCCTCCTCTTGCTCAAGAACGAGTACATGAACGGTTTGCGTAGGTAAGCTTCTTCGCGCCCTTCTTTACTAGTCTTCTATCTGAGTTTTGTCCAGAGCGTCTTCATGGCAGGAAGATTGACAGCAACGATTGCGCATTGCACTTCAAACGATGCGACAATAATCATATTGCCCACGTCGACCGAGACATCGGTTTCCATTGACGTGACTGAGATCAATACTGGTAGGCGCAAGATAGCGACCGTGACAGAGACCATGCCAAAGGTAAGGACGGATATGATAGTGACTTTGCGCCGGACATTCATCTGAAGCGCCCACATCGTCGGTATGGGAATACAGAGGATGTAGAAGTCGGTGAAGATGTTCTGAAATGGCAAGTATTAGTACTCATAGTCAACCGTGAGGATGTAGAGACGTCGGCATACAAGAATAGGTGGAGTAAGCATGATGATCCGCGTTTCGATACATGTGACCTCCGGATGCAGCACCGGGTTGAGGATCTTGTCGAACGGAATGCATTACAAAACCGTCATAAGCCTAAATCCTGTTAGCGGCTTTCACACATCATAAGTGCTATGCAAGCTTACAAACTCGACAGGAAGACCGCGGCGACGATCGCAAGGCCTATACGAACAAACAACCAGAACGACCGCTCAAGGGAGAGACGCAAGTAGAAGAGCCAAAAAGTGGTTTTGATGACCGAATGCGCAGCGTAAATTACGATTTCCTCGATGAAAGCTGTCTGTTCCACAATCTTTAGTGTCTGGTGAAACCATGGTGGTGGCAGTTGAAAGAAGGAGAAGGAGCAGCTGACCCACCTTCAGAAGATCAAAAGATGTGAAACTACAATCCACATTCCCGCCGGGCCTAATATCGCAGCAGAGTCAGTTGCCACATCGCGCAAACTAACTATCCATACATAGGAATCCCAAACGCACCTTCCGCAGCCCAAATTGAGAAAAAGTTGCAAAACAATTTGATGGATAATACTAACGACCTGCCCAAAATCCATAAGTACTCGTTACACTCAACAATGCGATGAGAGCACAAAACGCGGCGTTCATACCAGTAAAGCGCAAGACGCCGTATCATCCCAACCCCATTGCTTCAGCACCAGCGCGACGGCGACAACGACAACAAAATAATGGCAGCGACAAAGCGCCAAAAATTGGGGAAAGACAGAGGATGATACCAACAAGCCGGACATCTCTAGACTGCCGAAGAAAAGTTGTCTTCGATTCGATGCACTACTTCATCCTCGGCCAAAGTTCTTGGAGGATTCGGCATGGCACGCCTAACAACTGTGCCGCATCTCATCTCCAAGAGGGACGTACGAGAGAGGGATGCGGCGCGTCCTTGTTGATTGTGATTTGCTCACGCGAACGGAGGGAGGATTGCGCCTTTATGCGGCACAGCACGATCGAGCGCGATGATTGCTAAATGAGGAATCTCAATCTGTCGGCAAATATCGTCGTAACTCAACACTGCAGTAAGCTCTAATGCGACATGTAGGTCGGCGTTGATGCACGGTTGCGCGACCTGCCAGGCACGTGTTTATCTGATCCTAGTTTTTGTATCAATTTCAGAACTGGAAGTCGTTGACAAGGGCAAGGGGGATGATGACTGTGTAGTAAGGGCTTTGATCATGAAGCATTCACTAAATCCCTACTTCCCTTCTTCCCTCATCCCCCCATTCCTTATCCATGCCTCATACACTATCCATCCATACAACCCTCCTGGCATACAAAGCAAGATAGTATACCATCATACAGGCCGTTAGCGACTCAAACCTGTCGCATCTATCCAGAGCATAAGAATAAGTTACAGCAGCAGGTACAAAAATTCCAAATAGAAACGCATTGCGCAGAGACCCTCCTCCAGAAAAAAGCCCTGAGGGCCAGTGAGTTCCCAACAAAACGCCATAGGCCTGGTCCCTAGGCCGTGATCGCGGTGTGGTGGTGGTGGTAACATTGTTATGGCGGTATCGAGAAACGGGAGCCTCCAGGGCGGTGTAGTAAGTGATACAGACCGAGTCCGTCCTATGACCGTGTAAAACGCCGGGGTATGGACGGCGGTGGAAGATATGATTGATCGATTAGGATAAGATAGGGTAGTGCAAGGTTATGCGTGATGATGATGAGATGTCGTGGTCGTCGTGTTCGCCTCCGGCTCAGGCGGCCTGGTTATGTTATGTGCTGTGGCGGCAGTAAGGTGTATGCGGTGTTCGCTGTTGGCTTTCATGAGGGCGCCATTCCCTCCATAGCCCCTCGTTCAAATTCCTCTAGTCTCTTCAACTTGGCTTCAAGTTCTGCAAAGATGTCGCCCATGTGGCAAGCCTGCTCTAGCAGAGGTGCAGCGCCGAAGGGCCTCATCCGATGGCGTAGGGCAAGGGTGTTCGCACAAGACTATTCACACCGTTAGCATTTGCGCTTCTTCTTGTAGATTGATTGTGACTTACCTCGATTCTAGAAATCTGATGCTCCACAAAGTTTATCAAGAACCGATCTGTGATTTCTCCCCCTCGACTCTTCATCCTCTCTAGCAGTGCCGTCTCGGGAGGTTTCAGCTCGACACACCCCGGGCTCTCTAGAGAACTGCAAAGCATCTCCAAACGCAGACTAATGTTCCAGAGATCCCATACATCTTCCGTGTCGATGGTGAGCTGACTACCAGCCATCTTCTGGCCAACTGTCGCTTCACTCTTTTGTTCACTCGGCTTTTGCTCCGTCTGTCGCTGAACGGCAAGACGGCTCGCAAGTGAGTGTGGGTACATGAGGTAGATGTATTCAGGGTTCTCAAGACCCTTGAGACGGCGTTCACCTAGGTCTTTGACCTCGAAACCCTGGCTGCTGAGAGAGCGCAATTCACCGCGAATCATCTGGCTGTTCATGTCGTCGCCGTATGCCTCCTCGGAACCAGCAGAATTATTGCGGTCGCCTTCGATGTGCGTTTCAAGCAGACGTTGAATTTCGGCAATGAAATCAGACGAGACAGTGATCTGGCCTCCATCGGCGACAGATGAGATACGCGAGGCGCGGTTGACCATGGGTCCAAAGTAGTCCATACGCCTGGTGACGGGATCGACCTCGCATACTGGCGTACCCCAGTGGATACCCATACGTACTGAGAGACCTCGGAAGATGACATTACCATCTGGATCAACTACCTCTTGCCCATTCACACTATTGAGGATCTCCTGGGGCCACTGCACCTCCAGTAGCTGACTCTGAATTGTGAAACACCAAAGCAGTGCCGAGGTCACGGTGCGGAAGGCGACCATGAAAGCATCACCTTCTGTCTTGACTTCGTAACCCCCGATGATGCGTAGTTGTCGGCGCATGAGCTCGTTGTGCATCTTGATAGCCGATCGCATGGCGATCGGGTACGTCTCCCACAGTATTGTCGAGTTCTTGATATCAGTAAACACCAAGCTGACTTCTCCCGTTGGCGCGTCCACTTCATTGTCCAGTCGTGCCAGCTTGGAATCACCGACAAGGTTGCCCTTCTTTCCGCGCCTACGGGACGCGCCCCAATCAGGGTCAGCGCCAGGTGCGGGTACCAGGGACATGCTCTGGGTGCGGTAGCGGGCACGTTGCTTGCTTTTGAGATCGCTGACCCCAAGCAACATCACCATAATCTTGTTGGTGGCACCAAATGCAATGGCCAGATCGCGGAGTTTCTGGGCAGCCCGCATCAAGTCATTGCGCTCGGACCGTGCGACATCAACGGCGAAGTCCGGGGTAAGATATTCCCAAAGCTCTCGTGAAGCAACTAACACCATCTCATCGGTATCGCCGAGAGTAAGGTTGAGGATGTGGGGGGAAGCAATGACTGAGGGCGACATCTGCACGTATCCAAAGGCTCTTGAGACCTCGAGAACATCATTGAGTTTGCCCTGGCGCGACACAAACCCTCCAGCCTCTCGTATCCTGGATCTCTCGCCTGGCTCGGCGGGGTCATGTTTCCGGGTAAGAATCTTGTGCCCGCCCTCAGATCTAATCAATAGTGCTTGCGCATCACCAACATTAGATATGTAAAGCTCCATCTCTTTCAAGAACATTACAGTCGCCACGCTCCCTGAAGTGAGATCGTCGTCACTGAGCTCAGGTACCGAACTGCGCGGTTGAGTGGGCGAGGTGAAAGCGTTCTTGTCGAGTGCTTGGCTCGCGGCGGTAGCCAATTCCTTGTTGAGACCTAGATAAGTCCGTCGCAAAGCGTCCGAAGGGGTTTCCTGTGGGCGCAGACGCTCAAGCTCATCGGCGAATCGGTTCTTGAAGTGATCGTACAAGTACTTGGCGATTTTGGCGCCACCCCCCGCAAGTGGTTGTGCGTCAAATAGACCCAGTAGCTGTTCATCGTCATGACTACGGAAGCGGGGTACAACCATGTCCATGGTTGAGATGTGTTCGTTGCGGCCCAGTGAATCCGCCATTCCGTACGCCATTGTGCCGACAGCCGAGCCTGCTGTGCGCACTCTCCGATCTTCTGACTGTTCTGGAACCGAGGGCACCATCATTGTAACATCCATCAGCCCGAGTACTCGTAGGTTGATCAACGAGCTGAAGTCTGTGAGATCGCGCCCTTCGCGCATGCTCATGCCGCTGCCACTATATGAGCCATTCGGTTTGATCTCAAGACGTTTGTTACCAGACAGATTGAGGTACCGAAGCTTGTGGTTCCAGTTCCAGTTCCAATCATATGGCCAATTTGAAACGTTGTACTTGAGGGAATTGCTAGCGACATCGAGAACGGCAAGTTGCGCAACCTTGCCCAGCTCGGCGGGCAAGACCTGAAACTTGTTGTTGTTGATGTGAAGCACCTTGAGTGAGCCAACTTCTTCGAGGTCCTCTGATGGCAAGGAAGTCAGATCATTGCCCGACAGGTACAACTCAGTGAGATGTTGCCATCTGCGAATAGTGCGAGGCGGTACATCATAGATGAGATTGTAACCCAAATTCACAATCCGTAGCTCAGGCAGTAGACACAACTCGTCGAAGACGTCGTCGGTAAGGCGATTGTCAGCCAAAAATACGTGTCGAAGGGAGCCCGCAAAAGTGGTCACCAGCCGGCTACTAAGGCTAGAGTCTTTGCGAGACATGGGAGTGATCGTTCCATCAGTCGCCGCACGAGACGCCGTGGATGGCTTGCGGGCGGTATTTGATGAGTTGTAAGAAGCCATGGACCCTTTCCGTTGTGACGAAGCAGGCGAAGTGCCAACGCTTAGACCACCACCAGAGGCCTGACTAGGACGGCGGTTCTGGAAGTCTTCCAGCTTACCAAGCTCCTCGTAACTTGGACTTGCCTTCAAGCTTGGTGCAGGTGCGGCCCCGTCGGTTTGGGCCTGCTCACCGTTGGTCACTTGTGGAGGCGATGGGCCGGGTTTAGGGAAAGCATCAAGGACATTTGACGACACGTTGAGTGTCTCCAGTCGTCGTGCGTACCACAACTCTTGGGGAAGTACACTGAGATTGTTCTCTCGTACATCCAGATAACGAAGTTCGACGAGCCGTCCAATCTCTGCAGGCAAAACGTCCAGTGAGTTGCGAGCCACACTCAAATGTTCCAATCTGAACAGCTTTCCGATGTTGTTTGATATCGACGTGAAATGGTTCTTGTCGAGAATGAGTTTCGTGAGACCCGTGAGTTTCCCGAACAGATCCTCGGGAAGCTGGGCCAATTTCGCAGATGCAAGATTGAGAGCAGATAATGACGGGGTTGATTGGGTAAGACCGAATCGTGTCACAGGGTTGTGGTTCATGTGTAGAACCCGGATTTTGGGGAAATATCCTTCAAAGGCTGAGATGGAGTTGTGACCGATCATGAGGTATTCCAATCTTGGTAGTTGAGACATGACGTCCATGCTATCAAGCGCGTTGAACCGGACATCGATTTCGCGCAGATTGACCAGATTGCCAAGGGTTGGCGGAAAGCTGCCAGTCAGTTTGTTGTTAGTCGCCCACAGTCTCTCCAGGCAGGTTAGTTGGCCTATCTTGGGTAGACTTGAGATGGAATTGAAACTGATGTCGAGATCGACAAGCGTTCGTACTTCGCACAAGAAGTCGGGGAATTCGTTCAACGAGTTGGAGCTTAGGTTGAGACTGCGAAGCGCACGATATTGTCCAAAATAAGTTGGTAGTCGGGTGAGTCCGTTGTTGGAGAGTCGAAGGCCTTGCAAGCTTTGCAGCTTGTATAGCTCGGCCTTGTCAAGCGACTGCAGACGGTTGTTCGAGATGTCCAGCATGGTCAAGCGGCTAGCGAGGCTAAGACTGGGAGGTAGCCGCCTAGAATCGTTGCTGGTGTATTTGATCTCTCTCAGATTGGTGCAAGCAAGAATGAAATCCCTAGGGACATCTAATGACAGGTTACGGGAAAGGTTGAGTGATATTATCTCAGTCGCTTTCTGATACAGCGTGATCGGGATGGTAATCAGATTGCGGCCTTGGAGGTCGATGTGACTGAACTTCTGCATCTTGCTGAAGCCAGGGTCCCGTTCCAGACTTGAATATCCACTCATTTTTGCAGGGAGGAAGGTGAATCTGCAGAGATAACTATTATCCTCTCGGCCGACATCTTCTAGGCGATCCTTGTCCGTGTATCCGGCCAACTCTAGAAGTCGTTTCTGGATAGCCAACGGACGCTCACTGCTGTCAAGTTGCCGCGAGGTGTCGTGCTTACGCATCACGATGTGATAATTGTCCAGCTCGTCCTGTAGTACGGTCTTCTTGCCTAATATCTGGATGATCTCTTGGACGGTAGTGTTCAAGGTAGCTGATAGAGTTGCAAAAGTCGAATCAACCCTGAAGATGCGCAAACAATACGTCTTATTATCGTTCTCTTCCTTGGGAGGCGTGGGTGTGTCTTCATTGTCACCCAGTTTGTCCATCTCGTCTTTCATACGCTTCACTGCCCAAGAGTCTGGTGCATCCCAAGCTGCGATGCCATCATCCTCGGGCGGGACCGAGATATCTTCACCGAGGGTCGGCTGCTTTTGCAATTCCCCAACAGGCGGCGTCATTGGTGGCGGTTGCTGGAGGTTGACAATACCCTCCATGTCGTCCAGATTCCTGTCTAGGAAGAAGACGGCATCGTTGCCTGCAGTGCTAGCTATGTTCTCATTGGGATCCCGTCCAGTCGGCTCGTTTGCTGGCGCGCGCTTGTCTTTCCTGAAGGTGGGCAGACGATGGTGAGGCGCTCTACCCTTGTGCTCTTTACCTTGCGACTTTTCGTCGACACCATTGCTGTTGGCTGGGCGTTTCGTCATATTTACTTGTGGGGACGGTTCTGGTCTCGCAAGCCGAGCAGGATTGATAGACGGGTTCAATGAGGTCGCGGAGGCGGTTCCAGCAGCTGTCAGGTTCTTAAGGCTATCAGACGGCATCGTCGTCTCCGGCTGTTTCTTTTCTTTACCTCTCAACCGAGCAAAGAACCCGTGGGATGGCTTGCTAGTGCTTGGCGATCGTTGCGCTAACCTTTCTTCTCTTGTCATATCCGAGTAAGAACTTGGTGTAGGGCTTGATGGACGACCACCTAAGAGACTGGTCTTGGAGGCGAAAGCGGAGCTGAGGGCTGAGGGCTGGTTTGGGCGAACACTGAATGTCGAGTCTTCGCGACTATTAGTCGGTCGCAAGGCGTACGGTTGGCTGATGTCCGTTCGTCCCTCTGGCGCCTTGTTCTCTTCTTTGCTCCCTTTGTGCCGATGACCGGTACCCGGCAACCTTACGTGTAGTTTGTGGTGCGATCGACCAGACTTGGCTGAGTGTTGCTCGGATGAACGACGTCCCCCATTCTCGGACGACGCAGAGATATCCTATCAGGAGTTAGTGATACAATGGCCGAAGTCGGCAAATGTGACATAGGATGTGCGAGGAGAGAAGTTGCAGTGTGTCAAAGGCAAGGTGCCTTCCTCTGGGCAGTGTTGTGCAGGCCATGTTTAGACTCACCTTAGAGTCCTGAAACTCCCATGGCGTGACTTCAGATGACGCCTGCGGTGTGCGTGGCCGCGAGCTGGTAGGCGAGGTCGGCCGGGACTGGTGGTTACTGCCTATGGTGTTGTTGAGGGAGTTGCCACGGTTCCGCTGTCCACGCACAGATTGCGAGTCCCCAGCATATGGCGTGTTCAAGCTGGTATCGGATTGGCGACCATCGGCAGGAAAGTCCTCCCCAAACACGTTCTGGAGCCTCTTGTGGAAGCCTCTGCCCATGCTCGACTTGGATCCTGTGCTACTGACAGTGGTAGCGCTGGCGACTGACGGCCGCCGGTCGTCCTTCAGCGGGAAACCCATGCTGTCTTCCCGGCTGCCAGTTCCCGGGCGGAAGCCAGGCGACGGCTGCGATACGTCATCGTTGGAATCGTTGAAAAAGCTGCTCCAGACGCCGTTGGCCATGCTGCTGCCGTTGGGCGCGCCCGACCACGGGGTGACTTGCGAATTGGCGCTCGAAGCGGTGGGCGGATTTCGCGATATAGATGGGACTCGTCCTCCAGAGGTTTCCAACACAGCCAGCTGTTTCCGATGCTCTCCGAAGGGGCTCGCCGCGGACCCGTCTCTATTGGAAGGCTTCCATGGTCGATGCGAGGGATCTTTTGGTGGTGGAGCTGGGGGGACGGTGCCGGGAGATATCTCGTTTTCCCTTTCAGCACTACATGGCGGTGTCAGCGATGCTTGTGCAGAGTGTCGATGCACGTCTGGCAGTGAGACGTGGAGAGACAAGATAAGGCCATTGTGTTAGACGGCTATGTCTTTAGCCGCATCAAGACCGGGCCGGGGCAAGGAGGGACATGACGGCGTGCAGTGCAGGGCAGGGCAGAGGTCGAGGTCGCATAGCGCATGCAGGCCCTGGAGCACATGCACGGCTCTTTGGACATGAGATGGGGTACGTACTTGGAATTGAGGTTCTTGTCCGTCTTCACAGTCACGGGGGTGCCCCTCAGCGATCCCGCGCGTCCATAGGGCCGTATCGTGTCGCCGGAGCGCGAACTCCAAGAGCTCTCTACCGAACCATGGCGGCCGATAGTCTCATTCCTCGTCATGATCACAGCGGGGCGTGCAGTACGGGTCGCGACGTGCCCGCGCAGATGCAGCGACGTCGGCGGGTCGGTGGGTGGGTGCTTGCATAGAGGTGCCTAGGACGGCTGCTTCATCGAGGCGGGACAGCAGCAGCTGGACGTGTGCACATGGGCGGCGGCGGCGGCGGCGGCGAGGCGAGGCGAGGCGAACAGCACGAACAGCGGTAAAAGGCTCAGTGGGCGATGCGTTGGGCAGACGGCGGACTTGGGGCGGAAGTGGGGGGTGCGCAAACCGCCGGGGATGTTGGGTCACGATAGGGAAGACAGGGCAGACGGTGCGTCGTGTATAATTGCTGAGTCTTCAGCGTAGTCTCGCTGTTGGTGGTGGATGGGCATGGCCGGCTCCACTCTGTATGGAGAGCGGCATGCTCACCTGTTCTCGAGCACCATTGCGCCACCTGCACCCTCCACTACCCAGCTACACTACGGGGTCCTACCGAACATGCATCCTCGCTGTCCAAACCCGGCCTAGAACACGACGAGGGAACTTGGGGGGTTGGGCGGAACACTCGCCGCATTCAGTAATACATGTCCATTACACACTTCAGCTGCCTCTCCCTCCGCCCTCCGTGCTCGTCTCCCATCTCGCATGCTGCTCCTCCGGCCGCGGCATCATAGGCCTAAACAGCGACCGTGTTAGCTGTCGCACCTCTGGCCCCCGCTTCCGCACCCACGTCTGCTCGAGCATCATCATCATAAGAGGGGTTCCATCAGGCCATCCTGCTCGACCTGGCCAGCCACCACATGGCACGACGATTGCACCTCGCTCGTTTTTGCACCTCGCCGATCCATTTTCGATAGTTTCGAGCAACAAGCAAAGCAAATACTAACTTTGACGCCTTTGCCCACGTTGTCTCTCTCTACCGAGGGCGAACATCCTGTTTTGCATCTTCTCCGACGTTTGGCGTCCGCTGGTTGGCCCAGGGCCGTTGCGCATTTGCCGTAGTTGGAGGACCATTTTTTTGTCTTACCTCCCAAACCGCCAAGACCCGTTCATCTTGTCTTAGACGTTTCCAAGGTACATGTGCGCGCTCTCATGTAGCGCTGACGTTGTAAACCGCTCCCAGCGTTTTCGCCAGCCTGTACCCAAGCCTGTCCTTGACCCCCACGAGCAGTGCCTCGGGTAGCTAGCTACAACAAAGTTTACGAGCGCCAATAAGCCTCCCGCGCCGATCATCACTTAACTTCGTCCAACTTCTCTAAGCGCAGAGCTGGTTGAGTCACGACATATTCAGTCACGTATGTATCTATCAGGTATGCATAACGAGCAATCATTAAAAGCTGTAAGTCCTTGGCTCTATCTTCAGCCCTTCTTCTGGGTAACAGCACAGAATCACATCTGCACCACTGTCTTCAACAACATGCATGCGCAGTACCAGAGGCATGCTTCGTGAAGCTGTCGGGTGCTGACATCAGACCAGCTCATACGTGCCATGCCCCTTACTGCGATAATATAATCTTACAAAAATATGTTTCCAATTCAAGACTTTTCTCTCACATCGCCGAATCATGGGCGAATCAATACCGAGGGATATTAGGCCGGCCCATCTCGGATCGCATCCGGCACGGCAACTACACAATTGCTTCATGGCTTGGAAAATCATCGGACCTACTGAGGTGCTCCACCGCCTTGGAGAGCCCGCAATATGTCCTGAAGGGACTGCGCGCCAGCCTGGGGGTTACCCTGTTGCTGAGGATTCGCGGGTGGCGCTGGGTTCTGCGCATATTGCTGGTACGGGTAAGAGTATTGTGCCTGAGGCTGCGGTGGAGGCGGCGCAGGAGCTTGGGCCGGCATCTGAGGTTGCGGTGGTTGCGGTGGTTGCTGCCCACTCATGGCACCCACGACCTGGAACCATTGCGCCCAAGCTGCCCAATTGGCTGCCTGATTCTGCGGTTGTTGTGGCTGGGCCGGAGCTTGAGGCTGAGGAGTGTATGATGGTTGAGGCGTATACGACGCGGCCGCTGCAGGTGGAGGGCGCGGCGGGGCAGAGGCATATGGGACAGCGGGTTGTGAAGGACCGGAGAATGGTACAGGCCAACCTGCGTTGCTGTTGTTCGTATAGGCGTTAGCATTCGAAGGCCCAGAAGGCGCTGGAGAAGCGTTTTGCTGTGGTTGTTTCTGCGACTGCGACTGCTGCTGCTGCTGCTGCTGTTGTTGTTGTTGTTGCTGCTGTTGTTGTTGCTGTTGCTGGCGTTCTCGCTCCCTCTTCTCACGCTGACGCTGCTTGCGGTTTTTGTTCTTACCGCCGCCTCCAGAAGGAGACTGCTGGGAAGATGCTTGCTGGGACTGTCCGCGGTCTTGCTGCTGACGCGCCGGGGACGCAGAGGCGGCGGAACGGTTGTCTTGGAAGGGGCCGTTCCTTTGCTGGAATTGATCCTGTTGCCTGCCGCGGTCTTGCTGGTTCTTACCGCCGCGTCCAGCCTTGTCGCCACCTTTGTCGCCTCGATTGTTGCCGTGGCCTCCGCGATCGCCCCGTTGTCCTCCACGGTCACCACGACCTCCTCCGAAGTCGCCGCGTCCGCCGCCGAAACCTCCCCTGTCGCCACGACCACCACCAAAGTCGCCCCGGCCGCCAGCGCCTCCTCGGCCACGGAATCCACGGCCTCGATCACCCCATGGGCCCCGGCCGCGTCCCATGCCTCGACGCACATGACTGCGATCTTCGAGCGGTGCGCCTTGACCAACAATCTGCTCAAAGTGATCTGGTCGGGCGAGCGGCTTGTACATGCCCAGATCCTCATCCTCGTCGTCACTGTATTTGAGGCCGCCTCCTTGGTATTCCATGGGCCGATAGATTGGGGGTGCCGGAGCGTCGACGTGTAGTCTTGGCCCAGTAGGTATATGCACAGGTGCTGCCGGTTCGTCGTTGCCATCTACCCTGGCTCGCTTCTTGGCCTTTTGCTCACGCTTGTATTCGGCCTCCTTTTCGTCGTCTGAGAACTCAACGTCGTTGGTCTCTTCGTCGTGGAGGTTTGATGCATCGGTATGCTTCTGTCGGCGGATGGGTTCCGTCTCGGTGAAAGTCGAGTGTTCGTCGACGTAGTAAATAGGCGTGTCTTTCTCGATACCTAGAGTCGCGAGTTCAGCGGCATCGTTAAAGCCGAATGAGTAGCGAGGCTCCTCGACACGGCCAATCTGCTCAGACACCTTGCCCACGACTGTACGATTCTGCAGACAGAGCGCAGAGCCAGACTCGAGCACTTGTTCGTCACCAGACAGCTTAGCCTTCACAACGACTAGATTGCCGACGATTGATTCAACCTTGCCGAGTTCGGTGATATTAGTCTCTTCGGTCACCGTGATGTCGGGTTTTTCGAATTTCTCGTCGAGTTCGTTGAGTGTCTTGACTTTGACGGGGCCGGAAGCGCCTGCATCGTCTGCCGTCTCGGCCATGAGGAGGCGCACCTGCTGTTCAGGGTCAAGGAGCTCCCCCTCGTCGGAGCCTTCGTCTGAGCTGTCATCTGAGCTGGAGGAGTCGGATGAGGAGTCGGACGAGGAGGCGTCTGAATCTAACTGCCATTCGGCATTCTCGTCGCCCCTGTTTGCTTCAGCCACGCGCAAAAACTCGGCTTTGCTGTCGAATGCAGCACCAGCGGGTACGGCTCCCTGCGTGGAAGCATCTTCGGTTTCGTTTTGTTGATCTATGGCTGCAGTGAGTGCCGCGTCGAGCTCGCCGTCGGTGTCAGCGGCAGGAGTATCGGCAGCAAGGACAGCATCTTGGACAGACGAGAAATGTGCGACAGGCAGCTCAGAAGGCGAGGGCCCATTGTGTTGTGGAGCATCATGCTGCGGTTGCGCCTGATTGGCTACAGGCGGGATGCCGCCTGCGTGCGCGTTCGCGTTGGCATCATCGTAAAAGGCATCGCCATCTGAAAGCTCGCCGTCTTCAGGTGCTTCATCTTGGGTTACTGCGGCGTCGCGCGGTTGGGGCTGCGCGACCGGGGTCTCGCTCATAGAGCCGAGTCCTGGAAGGTGAAAGGCTGGCGCGGGTGCAGCCGCAGCAAACGACGACGACGTCGTCCCGTCCACAGCAGCAGGCAGCGCAGAGGGCTTGACGGGGGTAGTGTCGTAGAAGTCGTCGTCCATGTCATCGACAGGCGAGCCAGGCGCGTCGAGCCCAGATGCAGATGATGATGCGCCATACTGTGTGGGAGCGTCCGCCTCCAACCGCGCCCTTTTGGCCGGCGGTTCCAGAGAGTCGGACATGTTGGTGTCTCTCTCGGCAGTCTTTTGTGAAGCACGCGTAATCGCTGCGGTATCTCAACTGCGTTGTCTGCACCAGTTTGCTTTTAATGCGTGCGGTGATTGTTCTGGGACAGGAGAGCACATGTAGGGAGAACGTCGCCTTTTTCCATGCGCGCTAAGTCGCTTGGCGGGTAGGCACAAGCTCAGCCCTATGACGCGGGCGAGGGCGGAATGGGCGGCGGGCGATCGAGTTCACGCGCAGCATACCACGCTGTGCCATTGGGGGGGTTGTTTTCACGCAGAGTCATTCATTCACTGTCCGATGGGGAGTCCTTGCCGCTGAATGCCCAATTCTTGCCGCTCCACCGCCCGCCATGTCTGCCACACGCCCCAAGGCTGCGCCGCAGCCTGCCGTCAAGTAAGTTTAGGGGTGGGATGCTGAATGCTGAAAGACAACCCATGCTGACATTCACCCAGTGATCCGTCCGCGCGACCACCTTCATTCACTGCTATTGGAGCCTTCTCCGTCTTCGCCGTCGCCAACCTTGTCGCTGCCGCCCTTTCTCCTATTCAAGACTGCGACGAGGTCTTCAACTACTGGGAGCCGAGCCACTACCTCAACCATGGATACGGCCTGCAGACCTGGGAATACTCCCCTGAATATGCCATCCGAAGCTGGACCTATACCGGCCTCCATTCGCTCGTCATTTGGGCGGGGATGCAGCCCCTACGACTACTAGGTCTGAGCGTGTCCAAGGTGGTCGAGTTCTACTTCTTGCGAGCGGTGCTGGCCGTCTTCTGCGCCGTATGCCAGGCTCGCATGTACTCGGCTATCCGAAAGACGTTCCAGGAGCGCATAGCAATATTCTTCATGATGATCATGGTCATCAGCCCAGGCATGTACCACGCAGCTCCTGCCTATCTTCCTTCCACTTTCGCCATGTACTTTGCAATGCTCGGATTCGCATCCTTCATGAACTGGTACGGAGGAGCCATTAGAACTGCCCAAGGTATTACGTGGTTTGCCATCGGCAGTGCTCTTGGCTGGCCCTTTGCCGGTGCTCTTGCCTTGCCATTCATCTTGGAAGACATCATTGTAGGCTGTGTTACAGGTACTATCATGGAGAGCTTGCGCCGATTGATACTGCAAGGCGCGACGAGGGCCTTTGCCGTTCTCGCCCTGCAGGCTTTCATCGACTCGTTCTTCTATCGAGAGTTGGTATGCGTGCCGCTGAACATTGTGCTTTACAACGTCTTTAGTGGAGGCAGTAGGGGCCCTGACATTTACGGGGTAGAACCATGGCACTTCTACGTACGTAACCTGGCACTAAACTTCAACATCTGGTTCTTTCTTGCCCTGGCCGCCCTTCCGCTGCTTCTTATTCAGTACCTTGTATTTCAGAAGGCTGTCTCTCAACACACACTCAGACGGTCCATTGTCTTTGTCAGCCCATTCTACCTGTGGCTGGCAATCTTCACTGTTCAGCCTCACAAAGAGGAACGGTTCATATACCCGGCATACCCTGCATTGGCCTGGAATGCCGCACTATCATTACATATTTGCTTGGCTAACTTCGGCTCCATGGATCCGCGATATCTAGTCAGCCGTATCCCACCCATGGTGAAGCTCACCATTGTTTGCATCCCGTTGCTTTCATCTTTCAATGTTGGCATGCTCCGAACAGTTGGTATGTTTCCGGTCTTTGCACAAGTTGTCCATCACCGGCTTGCAGTTGATCTAGAATATGTTGCTAATTCGTCCCCTTTCTAGGCCATATGACAGCATACTCAGCACCACTCAACATCTACAAGCCACTATTTGACCCAAAGTATGTCCGCATAGAAGGCATGCCAGAGGACATGGTATGTCTAGGCAAAGAATGGTACCGGTTCCCATCCTCGTTCCTTCTACCAGAAGGAGTCCGCGCCAAATTCATCAAGAGCGAGTTTTCTGGTCTTCTCCCTGGCGAATTTAGCGAGGCCGGCATGGGCTCAGATCCGTTCCCTGGAACCTGGCTAGTACCAATGGGAATGAACGATGAGAATCTGGAGGATCCCGGAAAATACGTGAGTATCTTACCAAATCTCACAGTCCGTTTTGTTGACGATGAGTAGACCGATATCCAGTTTTGCGACTTCCTCGTAGACTCGCGACTTCCTGGAACACAATCAACAGAACTTGAGCCAGACTACATCTCTGACACAAAGAATTGGGAGACATTGCAGTGCCTGCCATTCCTTGACGCAAGCCAAACGCACTTCATTGGTCGTCTGCTTTGGCTTCCAGACTTGCCCTTCATTCCTGCCAAGTTCCAGCGCAAATGGGGCGAATATTGCCTACTACAACGCAAAGAACAGAAGTAACGAAATACAAGCTGATCTTCGCTGATCTTCGGAGGGTTTTGTCGCGCTCGGAAGCTATCGGTTGTTTCGAGACATGATCCTGGACAAAGTACACATATTTCGACCAGAGCGACGCGATGCAGACGGTGGGAACAGACGCATGCGCCATGGCCGCTGTTCGCAACTGTATCCCAGAACAGCACAAATCACGAGGCCTATCGCATAGCATCAAAACGTCTCTATTCCTTATCGCTCCGCATGCTTGCAAAATGACACTAACCAAGTGGGGTATTACTTTCCCCGCCCGGTATGGAAATAAACAGCAACTGACGACACTGGTGCGAGTAACCCCACACTGTCATGCGTGTTATCGCTAAAACCCCGGTATCTACTCTTGTTTGGCTCGAATCGAAATAATAAGAGGAAGTTGCACAACATGTCGTGCATGATGCTCTCGCCCTACTTTGTGTCGTCTTCTCTCACCATTCCCCTTTGTTTGAGACGATTCGCCCTTGTGTCTTATATGGCAACATCTAATGCTCTATTTTATATTCTTGTCTCTTTCTTGAACTGTGCTACCTTTTGACCGGCCTATCATGACTAACATGGCCACTAATTTTAGAGAGCGCGCTGAAGTCGTTACTCGGACGGCTCGACACCACTGCTCTAAAGTCCAATCGAAATTCTACACGACACTCGAGAATGCGAGCATACCTCCAAAGCCAGCAATCTACGCTGGCTTCTTGCTCGTCACATGTGTCTGGCTGATCGTCGCGCTCACACGTCACGTGCGCAGGATAAGGCGCGACTCCCCACGACCAGGTACACCGAATCTAGAAAAGCGGTCGCCATTCAAGGCACCAGGTCGACCGCCCGGTGGTAAGTATTCCGTCAGTTCAATCACCTCACAAACATCTCTACCATTATCTCCCTCGACCATTTCTCTCAGTCCCGACTTCAACCTTCACCTGACCACACCCTTTCCCTAACCCCAACTAACAAGACCCACCACCAGTATGGCACCCAATCTCCTTCACGCGTCCCAAGGCATCCCCCTACCCCGACTGGTCCCTCACAGCCACCAAGCCTCTCCCCTACCGCCCTTTCCGCCACGGCCCCAAGTACAACATCACCATGGGCCTCCGCACCATGCACTGGGATGAATGGATCGAGCTCGACAACGAATACCTCCCCTACCACACGTTAAAAGCCTCTCGACTCGCCTCGCGCGGTTCGAAATGCGTGAGAACCGCCCCCGAAGCATGGGACGCCGCCGTCGAGTTGCTTGAAGAATTGGTGGCCTATCTGCGCGAACGGTACCCCACGTTGTTCCAAAAGACGGACGTTGGGATGCGGAATCTTGCTACTGGGGAGGTGTTTGATACGGGGCGGCTGCTGAGGAATGGGGTTCGGGAGGATCCGATGGCGCTTTGTGCACGGATGGTGCAGGATGATTTGGCCATTATGATGGAGGGGCGGGATGGACAGTATTATCTCCTCGCGGGCGCGATTTTGCTGGCGGGATTTTGGAAGTTGGAGGATAAGTTTGGGATGGGGCTGAGTGAGATACATACCAGTGGGGATGTACCTGGGTGAGTTTTGTTCCAGTTCTCTCTCTCTTTTTTTTTTTTACATCTCAATTATGGCCTAATACTGACGCAACATTTAGATTCAAAGAGAAGCTGGAAAAAGGCATGACCAACTTTTTTCGCCGTGTGCAACCTCAAAGCCCGGTGCTGAGGAATAACTACTTCATCCAAGTTGATGATAAACTAGCTTGGAGCGAGAGTATAGGCAGTGAAGATGCCACTGAAGGCGTAGGTTGGTTCACAGCCGAGAAGAACAAAGCGATTGAGCATCATTATTTCCGGAGCGAACGCCAGAGTTTACGACGGTAAGTTTTGCCAAACGCTTCATCACGCTTCCCCATGTAATTTTCCATCGTCCGACAAATCCGATGCTATGACAAGGAAAATCTTATATTGTGGTTTCACTATCGCCGCAATGACTTGCTGACATATCACGATTTCGCACTACTAGACTCCCGAGATCCGGTGGCGTCGTGTTTACGATACGGACTTACTTCCACCCTGTTACGAGCATTGCGCAGGAACCTTATGTGCCGGGTCGTTTGGCCAGCGCGATCCGCTCTTGGGGGGATGACGTGAGCCGTTACAAGGGGAAGGAGAGGTATGGCGAAGTGCTGTTGGAGTATCTGGACAAGAAGCATGCCGAGCAGGTCGAGCGAGGTCTAGATGTGGAGGGGGAAGAGGAGACAGGGAGGGTGTATCCTTTTTAGAATGAGGTGGGGAGATCGACCTTGTTATTCGCGTCTGAGGGAGAGAATGGGTCGAATGGCCATCCGTTCAATACCGTGGGTGCTATTGCGACGCGTGTTGCGACATCATGCGTAGCGGGAGATGGATCAGGCATCATGTTGTTCTGTCAGTCAAAGTCAATGCAAGCATACCCGACTTCGGCGGGCAAGCCGTGAATCTTTTTTTTCGTGGTGGAGTAGTACATTTCCACTTCATTCGGTGAGGGTTCTCGACTCCATTGATGCTATTCGGGCCGGACCCTTTTGGTGCGAACTTATAGTTCAGCAAGCTTATGCCCAAGGCGGCAGTTGCACTATTTGGCGGTACTTCGGCCAAAGCCACAGTGCAGTGTTGTCGCCATAGCAGCTGGCGTCGCTATGGACAGGGCCTGTCACTCCACTGTCACTTTCTATAGTGCTATCTAATTCGTCCGGACCGAGCTGGACAGCGTGTGGCAGTGGGGTGAAGGGCTAGATGTTGATCTCAACAGCAAGTCGTACCATGGTTGATGTCGTGCAGTAGTTCAAAGACGTGATGGAGATCCAGGGTATCACCCTTGCGGGTATTGATGCCTGACGCAAGCAGTGTGAAGGAAAACTATGTGTGTGCAGCGTGCATGTCGTCTCGAGTCAGCTTTGATGGGGTAGACTGGCGTATTTAAGTGGCCAAGGAAATTGCGACAACCGGTCTAACTCCAGGACAGCCCCGTTTCACACCAGGGCTGTCTGTCATGACGTCGCAGTATTGCACGTCGCGCTTGCGGAAATGAGCCGGCTTGGTGTTGTGCAGCATGGCAAAGGGATTGCGAGAACGAGTTTGTTGGAGAGGTTTTTAGCGAGACGATGAGGGCAGCCAATGGAGGCATTTTGATCGCCATGGCCAGGAAGGAGGAAAAGTACCGATGCGGTGGCAGATGGCGGCAATCGCTTGTATGTAGGCATATCTTGAAGGGGAAGTGTGCACCCTTGTTTATTGCTTTTGGTCTCTGTGCGGCACAATCTTGGTGCTGGCAGCTGGGGTCGGGATGGCCGTTGGGGGGAAAACGGTGGGTGGTGGGATGAACCTTTCAGCCCACGCGGCGAGCAGCTCTAGTCTTTGGTTCCGACGTAATAGCGCAGCAGTCTATGGCGTTCGTCTGGCCTTAGGGTGCCGAGGTGTGCAGGCGGGTGGCTGGGAGCCGGCAGCCATGCTTGCTGGGCCTGAGGGAGGCTGAGAGAGGCACAGAGGGAACGCTGGTACGCGTGACCTGGGTGTGGGTGCAAAAAAAAAGCAAAGACAGACTGGGCGGGCTGCGGGTTCGTATGCGTGCGGCAAAGTGTATGAGCATCTTGATGTCGTCGTATAGGCGGCGGGGCAGCGGAGTGATCCGAACCATGACAAGATTAGGCAGGCCAGCGCTGGGTCAATGCATAGCGGCGTCGAGCGCCCAAGCGACACGGACGCTGACTGGTGAATTGCCAATTGCCTCTGATGGCGTCTGGCTGGGCGATGTGACAGGGCTGCACATCGACCGTCGACCTGCTCCTCTTGTCGGGCCAAATTAAGACGTCTGCACTGTGCGCAGTTCCTGTTCCTGTTCCTGTTCATGCAATGGCAATGTTCCTCCAACATACCTGCTGACCTGGGCTCTTGAAGTTCATGTTGTTCTGCTGCAAGTTGGACTATGGAGGACGATGGCCTTACCGGCACTGCAACAGACTGACTTCCCTGCACCGGGCTCCCCTGCCGAAGGCAAACGCGACCTTTTGCCCGGTGGTGCAGGTCCAGAGACGGCAAAACGGCGCGCAGATGATTCGCGCCGCCTGCGACGGGTCAAGGACTCGAGAGAACAGCTGAAGAGCAGGACGAGAGCGCGCGGCACCAGCAACGCAACCATCGACACGACGGCGAGCAGCTCTACGCAAGCTGGCCGCTCCTATACGGTAGCGAATGTGCACAACGGCGTCATATACCTGAGGTACGCCAACGACCCGGCCAGTCCATCCCCCTCCTTTCCATCCCTTTTGCCTTGACCCGAGGCTGTTTTTCTTGCTGCGAGTGCACGTAGGACGAGCCTGTGATGGGGGGTGGTGTGTGGGTGCATCGCCGTGCCAGCAAACATCATAGGGAAGGGAGCATCCCGTCCTGCGCCTCCAGTCTCTGGCCCATGTCCAACGACACCATCCCTACAGCGCACTCGCGCGCCACAGCACAGCGCAGACTGACACGATGAACGCAGGCCTGTAGTCCGCACCGGCAACCAGCGCGGCCGCCCTCAGCCAGATCCATTCGTCTTCCCGCCACAGACACCACCCGACAGCGCAACCCGCGACAAGCTGCGCCCGCTGAGCAATGAGTGGGAGCAAAGCCTCTACGGGTCAAGAACACCGCACTCGGAGCCTACACCACCGCTGCCAGCCGAGGGCAATGCCTTCGCCCACCACCGACCAGCAGATTCCACTGGACGCCCGCTCGCCCACGTGCGCTCGCACTCTTTCTCCACTGCCGACGAGCACACGACGGCCCTCGCCAACGAACCCGGCACCTTCAAGGTGGTGATCGAGCGCCCGTCGCATGGCCGCCCCAAGACAGCAGACACATCGTCATTTCCGCTGTTGCAGGTCCCTATTCCGCATTACCGCTTGGGCACTCCGCGTTTCAGCACCCGCGGGACTGCCGACCTGCGCAGCTCCGTCTACACACGAACCTCGGGCGTCGAAGATTTCGCAAACTCCCTCCTGACCCCACAGCGAGGGGCCAGCCAGTCGTTCCTCTCGGGACCCTCGTCTCGCCCCCGATCAGACGCCTTCTCCCCCGTACCACACCGATTCCGTGCCACCATGGACCGCCCGCCAATGTCTGCCTCTGGGCCATCGTCTGCGCGCGTCTCGCAAGCCCCCATTGGTCCCAGACTCTACGATGCGCTCACTACCAACCCCGACGACAGGACCGTTGTACGCTTCAATGCCGAGGGCGACATCCTCGCAGCCACGCCTTCACGGTTAGTCGCCCACATCACCTCCCCAAGCTTCCTCGACTACGAATTGCTGTCCGACTTCTTCCTCACCTTCCGCGCCTTCTTGTGCACTCGAGATCTTGTCGCCTACCTCATTTCTCGATTGCGCTGGGCCGTTGACCGTCAGGATGACTTTGGTCGGATTGTCCGTGTGCGCACATTCGTAGCCCTTCGCCATTGGATCCTGAATTACTTTGTCGACGACTTCATGCCCTTTTACCGACTGCGAATCAACTTCTGCGACCTGGTCAACAGCCTGTACAGCGATCTAAGAGCCCGAGAAGACGGAGGTGGAGGAGACATCAAAATCGTTGGTGAGTTGAAGAAATGCTGGAGACGGACTTGTGCTTTGTACTGGGAGACGGACGATCAAATTGGCCAGAACTTTGCAGACGACCCATTGCTTCCAGGTGGAGACGACGGCTCAGAAATGGCATTCGAGGAGCCCCCTCCTGTTCAGCCGCCACCCAGCACACCACCACGGGCGAATGTACGAGACACGAAAGAAACTATCGGATCAAATCCAAGCGATCACTTCGCCAGCCGGCACATGGACTGGGCGCAAAGAGTACGCCATACGCCGCAAAACTCGATGAGCTCGCCTTACATCCCATCCCAGGAGTATGAGACTGCCCAGGTGCCACTATCGCCCGCAAGCGAGCATAGCATGCACGTCTTATCCTGTTCTATTCCCATGAGGGGGATGAACAAACACGACCAGACTATCGAGCTACCTCTGTACCCACACCCCGTACCAGTCGCCAATCCAGTTCCTACTGGCACCGCCCGTCTAACAGCCAGCCCCCAGCAGCCAGCATCCTTGAAGAACAACCACCGCTCGTCCCATGCCCACAAACGCAGTGGTAGTTTCTCGGATGCCCTCAGAGACAGCAGAGCACCATTGTCGATCCCCAAGAACGCGCCCATCGACTATGCCGCATCTGCTGTGGCAAACATGCCTGGCACTCTCGTACGCGGTGGACTCATCCAACCAAACACCCCTTATTTCGAAGTCAAGGCTCTCCAGACCCCACGATCTCAATACGTAAAAGAGTCCGAAGACACGGACATGCACGAATTCCAAAGACCAGGGCAAGCGAACCCGCCAGGCATGAAAAAGATCTTTGGCAGTGTACGGCGTGCTTTGAGCACTCGGCAGCAAATGACTGGAAGCCCCCAGTTGGGTGGGCCTGGACAACAGCGACAGTCGCCATATATGCGATCTTCGAACCCGGGTACAGCTTCTACAATCTCAGTTTCGGCAGGAGTACAAAAGCGACGGACTGCTAGACTCAAGTCCCAGGTACGGGTCGATTATCTAGCAGCCACGGTGGCCGAGAGTTTCCGATTAGCAGTTCAGGAGCAGCTTGAAAGTGAGCACCATGAACTATACGGCGGAGTACCCCCTGGTCTGGGAGGCTTTGAATTCGAATTCGAGAGGCGTGGTACCCCCACCCAAAACGACCACCAACAATCACGTCGGAACCCAGACCCTCGCGTGCATAGCGCCATCACCAGTGGCAGCAAATCTATAGTCATCATCGACGACACTGGTGCGCCACCGCTGCCCACAGCGGGGCCTCTACCAGCTGAACTTGACAAGGCGACGATAAAGTCGGACAATCACCAACGGGGTGCTCCCATTGACGCACGCCTGGCTAGTGACGCTACCCCGATACAGAATTCTGATCTTTACGATGATCCTGAGCCTCAGCCTGTGATTGAAGACTACCGCAGCTCGCGCACCTCCACCAGGCGTCCCAACACAGGAGAACGGCGGTCCATGTCCGCAGGTCCCGAGGGGATGCATTCTTTTCGGCGCAAGGGTTCGGCCAGGAACTCTTTGGCACGAGTAGCGTCTCTTCGTCGTCATGCTTCCTACAACAGTGGGCTCAGCCGACGCCGAGGACCTGCAAGTATCGCTACATTTCAGACAATGTCGTCAGACAATGACCCTTTCTTTCTTGACCGCCAGCCGGCAGTTGAAGCTGCTGGGCCTGCGCGGCAGCTTCGTCGACGGCCAGGTGGCGATCTCCGCGCTGCAGACAACATCCACGATCTCGAGCATGTGCCACGTCCACATTCTACCGGCTCGGTCTCGAACCAGACACATTCCGTAGCAAACTCTGTAATTCTACGTTCCGACCGTTACGTCGACTCGGAACCGGATTTCCGGCGCAGAATCGAAGGCCCACCTGAAGCGGAAACCCCCAAGAAGCCTATCTCATTGGTGGATACACATTCATCTCAACCCAACCTCAGGCCTTCATTCGAAGCCGAAGTAGCAAAGCTTGCTGCATTACCAGACGATACAGATGACGAAGGCGGCGTGGAGTCCGCACTGATGAAGCTAGAAGGGCGTTACGAGAAGAAGTCACCCAGTCTACCTTCGCAAAGAACCACGATCGACTTGGGAGAACATCAGGCACTCCAAAACTTTGAACAAAGTTCTCGTCCTACAACCTCCGAGCAGGAAGATCGTGCTGCAACTGATGACGTCTTCCATCGCCCATTAGCACCTCCTGAAACAGACGGTCAAGGCATGTACCGGTTGTCAGCTGAGAACTTCAACGGTCGTGTGCCTCCTGTAAACTCTGTTGGTGAGTCGACTGACTCTTACTCTTCCATACCCCTTCTCGACCGGGGCTTCAGTGGAATCACAACTCCACAGCGAGGAAACACATTTGAGACAATGAGATCTTCGGCTAAGCCATCGCCCCTGCAATTTGGCAGTATCTCACCACAATCCGCTGCCCGTCCACCCGGTACATCTTCCTCGATGGATTCGTCTATGGAATACGTTGTGGAAACGGACAGCATGAGACGCATACCCACTGGCGGAACCCTGCCAGCACATTCCTATGCCCGCGAGTCTTTCCTACTAGATGAGGATGAGGATCTCAGTGATATGGGTTCTACACCTGGCGCCAACTCGGCACACAACAGCCATGGTGTTCGCAGCTTCTTCGATGACGAGCCAGCGACTCCTGAAGATGACGCAGACATTTTACCCACCCACCTCATGCGCCATCCACCTACTCCACCTCCTACAGCCCCTCGATTGAACGAGCCTTTATCCAATTCAACAGTATTCGACAGGGGACTCCCAACACCAGGTCTCACACCAACCGTTTCTCATGCCAACCCACACGGATCCCCTCAAATCGGTCGTCCTACAGGTTCTCCGGTGGAACCGCAAAATCTCAACCAGCCTGCGCCTCCTGCCAAGACTGCACATTTGCCTTTTATTCTGGCATATGACTCCGAGGTGCTCGCTCAGCAATTCACCATCGTCGAGAAAGACGCATTGGACGAGATCGACTGGAAAGAGCTCATTGATTTGCGTTGGAAGCAATCTTCTCCGCAGATTCGTGACTGGGTACAATACCTACGAACAGAAGAAGCCAGAGGTGTCGATGTTGTCATTGCGCGCTTCAATTTGGTGGTCAAGTGGGTCGTATCGGAGTGCCTTCTTACTGAGGACGTACACGAACGTGCCAGATGTATTACAAAATACATCCACATCGCGACCCATGCGCGACGATACCGCAACTACGCCACCATGTACCAAATCGCGATTGCGCTGATTTCGAACGACATTTCGAGCCTCAAGAAAACGTGGGCCTTGGTTCCCGCAGCGGAGATGCTTGTCATGACGGAGCTGGAGGCGCTAGTCCAGCCTTTGAAGAACTTTCACAACCTGCGTCTCGAGATGGAAACAGCAACCGTCGAAGACGGCTGTATTCCGTTCATTGGTGAGTACAGTGCTGGCAATGATTGAATGAAGACTAACAACAACTAGGCGTCTACACTCGCGATCTCATCTACAACGCGCAAAAGCCCGCATTCATTGACGCACCACCAGTGGACGGTGAGCGTCTTGTCAACTTCGACCGCCACCACACTGCCGCCACCATCGTCAAGAACCTCCTCCGTCTCCTCGAGGCCAGCTCCAAATATACGTTCAAAGTTGAACCACATATCATCAGCAGATGTCTCTGGCTTGCTGCGCTGAGTGACGAAGAAATCACCAAGCGCAGCCGCCAGTGTGAATGATTAGATACCCTGGGACTCTGCTTATCTTTTCTCCCGGCGTTCAAGCGAGCTAAACCTTCGTTTTGGGCTTTCCTTATCTCTTTACTAATACCCACTCCGCGCACTGTTAGCGCTGCATCAACCCGACACGATGTCACGACTCTACCATATCATATCATCCACCAGTTGTTTTGCATATACTCGGTCCTTTGTGGCCACGACGGGACCTGTACTATTTACTCGTTAAGATGTAATAGCTCATGTGGGCGGAGACATTGTTGTAATTTTGAGCGCTTAGTATTCTAGTACAGAAGGGCATTGTGTAGTGAGGCGTTTTATATCACGAGCGCATGTACAGACCAGGAACTTATTGTAGTCTTAAATCAAATGTCATAAATAGTATATCACAACTTACACTTTGTCTATTTCATAGATATTTTTTTCGCTGGCTGTCAATGTCAGTCTCGGGAAGCGGCAGATGCCGTGGCTGAACCTCGCCAGGGTCGTGTTTGGCGCAAGGCTGATTCAGAGACCAAGTGGGGCAAGGTTCACGCGACGCGACCGACTGTGGAGACTGCAGCAGGTGGTCAGCCTCATGATGGTCTCAGCCACAACTTCCACACACCCTTTGCACTGTCAGGCGTCCATGATGACGACCCACTACCACCATTGTCCGCCGTGACATAGTCATTGCCCTTTTCCGTCCCATGTGTTACCTTATATTCCCTGGGGCGTTGTTTGCTTGTCGCACCGGATCGTTGTTGCATATTTCATCCTCCGTTGGCCAACCTTGAATGAGGCCGAAGTAAGCCAAGGCCCCCGCAAAACCAAGCAACCGAAAGAAACTCCTGGCGCAGAATGTCTAACATGCGAGTTTCCAACTCGGGGGCGCTACCGCCCATTACTGTAGAGGATACAGCGACGGGCGAAGGGCCATTGCCGAGTCCTGACCCTGACAACATGGATGGTAAGTTCTCCCGGGAAGACAGAAAGACTTGGGGTGGAACGATGTAGTATGGGTAGCTTATGGAAGCTGGCTGGAGGAGCTATTGGCCCCGGAGGCACCATGGTGGTTGCCGGTTGGGTTGCGCTGGCAAAACCTTGGAAGGCCGCAAATCGCTACTAGAGACAAGCGCTGACCTCTAAAACAGCTCCACGAGCTTTTACCACGTCTACGCGCGAATCCATCGACCGCGGAACCTCCCAGCCACAACCCCACAAAGATCGCAAGGCTACCTTTGCCCATCGTCGCAAGCACAGCCCAAACCTTGAATGGCGTCAACCGTGGACCAAAGACAGCTGGCAGCAAGGTCGCGTGCTGCTCATAGACTATGTTGCTACAGAGCACTCCGACGGTAGAAGGAAGATCATAGCACAGGAATTCTGCGACATCGACAGTCTACGCCGGTTCTACCGCAAGGAAGACCTCGCGACCCAATCAGCCCTACGCGTCATTCACGTCCAGAACGCCAGTTGGGCAACGCGCTACCTCCTCCGCAAGTTCAACATCGATTCCAATGACGACCTTGTGGGCACAAACTTTGGCCGCTGGGCGAGCTATGAAAAGCCCCAACAGCGTGGCGGCAAGCCTGTGCTGAATGGCAGGACCTTCCGTGCTTCACACGACCCTTGGCGTGGGATATCACGTGCGTCCTTTGGTGCTGACTATCTTAAGTCGTACGATAGGAACACCCACATACCATTTCCTGGTAGCCATAAGTCTATCATGGAACTTAACCACTATGACGAGGACGATCAACCAAGATATGGATATGACGTATATGTGCAACGACTGAGTGTCTATGTGCAATTGAGCGATGGGATGGCGGGGCAGGCTGTTGACCCCGACATACCGAATCCATATAACGACGAGGCATGGGAAGCGTACATGCGCCTGAAGAAGAGCTATGGTAATGTCGACGCGAATGAGCACCAGGAAAAGTATATCCCGAAGCTCAGATCCTTGGATAATGGGAATACAATTATTCTTTTCGAAAACTCTGTCACTGGTTCGGTTAAGGATACTCTTATTGGTGCAAGACAAGAGCTCGAATCAAGATGGAGGCGTCTATCGTTCTATCTGCCTCCGGAAGATAATGATGAGACGTTGACGGCGGAGTGCATGGACTTCATACTCCAGGACGTATTCAAAGCACTGGCGTATAACTGGCAAAAGTTTGTTGGTCTTTGCGAGACGCATGTAGGAATTTTGGAAGACAAGAGTAAGACTTCAAGCCCACATTCTTCTGTCACAGCTTTGCTAAAGAATTAGTCTACGAAAACCCCGCTGACGAGTCGCGCGCTCCCGAGCTTTGGAAAAACAGTGCCCAGTGGCTCAAGGTTGAGCGTCTCATATACATCCATCTCGACGTCGTCAAAGAAATGGTTACTCACCTGCACGACCTCACTGGCGCCGATGCTAAGGGTTCAACACCTTGGCTAGGCTCCGTCCCAGATGAAATCGAAAAGTTGACTGGACAATGGGAAAGAGATGTTATGCTACCTACCTCGTCCTTGTCCGATCTCATGTATAAAAGTGTTGGCATTAGAGATGCTCGTCACTCGCTACAATTGGGGCTGAGCATGTGGCGTTTGAGTTGGATAACGTTCATGTGAGTCACAGATGCTACTACACCTGAGCTGGTTAGACTAACTTCTGCAGTTTCCTTCCCCTCACATTCACAGTCGGTTTCTTCGGCATGAACGTCTCAACCTTTGAGTCGAACCCCGATCTCAAATGGTGGTTCATAGTCTCCGTACCCGTCCTCGTTGTTGTCCTCGTCCTCTGGTATGGTGTCAAACACAACCTCGCGAGCCAGCGTCAGAACCCCATGCGTCGCGGCGTTTACGAATCCCTGTACCATGAATTGGCCACTGATCACTCAACACTGTGGACTAGAGGCGGTCCGCGCGAAGACGTAATACCAGTTGGATGGTGGGCTGGTGTAAAGTGGCGGCTACTAAGGAGCTGGTTCGGCGGGGACAAGCTGAAGCTCGGCAAAGATTACAATCCCGCGATGGAGGAGTTTGGTACTTGGTCGAGGACGAAACGTTACCTTGCGCGTCGCTGGCTGGGCGAGCTAGCTGTCATGCCTCTTCCCCAGTCCAACCCCAGTCGATCAGGCGCGTCTTCAAATGCTTCATCGCACTCTCTCGACAAAGAGCTCGGTGCTGTCGGTGAGCTACTCAACTTTGCGACGCCGGTGGCAGTTGCAGAATTGAATCCCAAGGCTGCGAGCCAGCTTCAGCAAAGGGTACCTGTCGAGAGACTACGCAGCTTGAGTCCGAAGGGGGAGAGATCTGTGAGTAGAGGAAGTCGCACGAGTAGCGATGGCGGGATTATGGTAGAGGAGGAGAGGGCTGTGGAGATTGAGATGGAAAGAGTACCTAGATTGGATGTGCCGAGGTGAGATGGAGGCTTATAGTATAGTTGATGTATTATTAATCATGTTGTGCCGCTGAATCCAAGCTGAAGGCCGACCCTCATTTACTTGATCTCAACATGTTAAACACAGTGTAAGGAAATGAAGCCCGGGGCCTCTTTCAGCTTGGTACTGGCTAAGCCTCGGGATGATGGTCACGAACCAAGGACTTGAGTGCCTCCCCTTCCCAGGCGTCGGTGGATAGGTTTGTAATACTAGTGGCTTGATTGGTGCGTATGATTAGAAGAGTGGAGGTGTCTCCACACCCCGCAACTCCAACTCCGGCGCTACTCGTCACTCCCGACAAACGCTCATATCGCGCATATGCCTTTTGGCTTTGTCCAAGACGTTGCTTAGCTTTCTTAGAGTTTACAAGCATCATTCTAACATTCGGACCCGCGCCTGACACCCATATACTAACAGCTATTGGGCTGTAAAGTCCCAGAGCAACTTGGGAAGAGCGTGACCGCCAAGCACGGCTACTACCCCATGTTCACAAGAGGGGCTTAGCGACACGGAGACGGCGTGAACGGAGTGCGAACGTTCTAGGTTGGCAGGGGTAACATTGCCGGCGCCCGTGGGCCAGCGCTGGAAGCGATAGCTATAGGACATACCGAGACAGCAACAGAATAAAGTATTAGGATTTGCACGCGAGTCGACGAGGCACTGGGTAGAATCTTTGAGTGCTGATACTGTCAATTCAGAAATCTACTCATTGCGTCGTTACTCATCATTTATCACGAATATAGATAAGAAGTTCCACACGACAAATCCTACATGTTTTCGCGGTTTCATTCAAGCTCGATAAGCACGTACCCTACGAGTCGTCCGTACAACCCCCATGTCTAATCAGTCGCGCTACAGACCGGGCCGGTGCAATGCTTATCTGGAGCAAACAAGGGGCAACCATCTTCCAATCACCTTGCCGGCCAATGTCTTGTAGCACTCACTCTGTCCTGCATAAAACGAAGCGTATCATGAACGGCGTCCAGTAAAAGTGTTGTCATGGATTACTCGCAAACCAAAGACATCAAAGACGCCAAAGTGAAGAACACGGAGAATGATGGCGGCGAGGACATCGCCCTGGGGTCGCAGGAAGAAGTCATGGATTACGACTTTCTGCGATCCTGGAAATGGTCGACTTTATATCGGAGCGTGCTGTTTCAGATGGTGATGTTTGGAGCGTAAGTAACCCTCTCCAAGACTGATATCGATATTCTGAATAAGATCAAGGCTTTCGCTGGTTGGCCCTGCCATGGGTGATGCCATATCCAACTTAGGTGGAGGTGGACTGTCTACGCCATGGCTAGCGAATCTTGCGAATTCGTTGAGTTACGCCATGAGCTTTATCAGTACTATCCTCGGAGGTCCCATCATCAACAGGATAGGGATCAAATGGGCGTGCTTCATTGCGGCTCTTACGATGCCCCTTCAAGGATCTGCGTACTATGTCAACGCTAGATTTGGCATCGAGTGGTACCTTCTCGCATCCAATGTACGAACATCCCCCAACCTTTCAAAGGAAACATACTGATGAGGTCAGGTCATCAACGGTCTAGCGGGCGGGTTCCTTTACGTCGGTGAAACGACGGCAATGTTGTGCTATCCACGACCCGAAGAGAAAGGGCTTTATCTCGGTGAGCATCTAGAAGCGATATGAACAATGATCACTTTACTAACCTCTGATAGGCATCTGGTCGGCAATGCGAAGCTCCGGAAGCTTGATCGGTGGCGCGATAAACTTCTCCACGAACTCAGACAGAGCTTCAGCTGGAGGCATCGCGTGGTCGACGTATCTGATCTTCGTTGCATTCGGTACGTGAAACATACTCAGGCATCTCCTTTCAATATACAGTTATTGACAGATTGTAGAATGCACCGGAGTCATTTGGGCACTGTTGCTATCACCTACACCCAAAGTGCGTCGTCGCGATGGCAGCAAGGTCGCCATGTCAGGGAGGGTCACTTGGAAGCAAGAATTTGTTGCACTATGGAATTATCTACACAGCAATAAGGTCTGGCTGATCTTCCTGCCTTCCTTCTACTCTTTCTTCTACGGAGGCACAATGGGTACCTATCTCTCGCTACACTTTTCGGTCCGCGCACGCGCTCTTTCGTCTTTTCTCATCCGTATGTATTGGCTCTCCGCACTACCAGCTATATACTAACTAGTACAGCCGCCATTACCATTCCTTCAGTCATCGTATTCGGTAAACTCCTAGATAGCCAGCGGTGGGCCCAGCGACCCAAGGCTTGGGCTGCATTCCTGCTATGGATCCTACCACAAACCGGTTGCTTCATCTGGGTTGCTTTCGAGTACCACTACCTCGGCGATAGATCGGCGCTAGACTACGAAACGTAAGTGGTTCTGCAGACACACTCAGTGGGACTTCGACTAACTTCAACAATAGGGATTCTGGCAGATGGGCCAAGGCATACGTCCCCTACCTCATTATCTTCGTGAGCGGCTACTGGACCCAATTGACACTGTACTGGATCCTCGGAACCTTTTCCAACGACATGGGCGATTCATCGCGGGTCGGAGGCTTGTTTCGTGCGTTTGAAACGGCGGGTCAGGCGGTTTCATATGGTCTGAGCTCTGCGAGTGGCATCGCCCCTGTGGTTTCCATCTATGTGAACTGTGGGTTGTTGGTGCTTGTGGTGCCTAGCATGGTCATGTTGATTACCAAGATGCCCAGGAAGCCGTTGAGCAATGTCATCACTGAGTGAGGTTTTATCGCGCGAGGCGCGGCTTAGAGGAAGGGTTGCAAAGGTGCGTGTTGCGAGCCGGAGTTCGAGAATGCCTCTTCAGGGCCTCGCTGTAGATAGCAATAATGAAGTTATTCGGAAGATGTATGCTCTACGCTATTTCGAAGCACGGCAGTGATCGCAAACCAGCACGTAAACATTCCCCTTCATGAAGACTGCAATGATCATACAACTGGAATACATTGCGCTCTGACTACAACATTGTCTACTGCCCATCTAATCGTTCTCCCATAACGTTTTGCATCACATCTACACAAATACGCGAAATGGGTTCTTGGACCCTAAAAGCGCTTTCATCCTAACAAAAATCTCTTTTGAGTAATCGTACTGGACCGAATCGGTGTTGACTTGGTTGCTGGCAGAGTCAACTGGGTCCTTATCGGAGCCGGCCCGGCAACCGGGCCGGTCGTCATTGCCTCATGATCACCGTCTCCTGCATACATCCAAAGCCAAGAAAGCAACTTTCCGGAGTTACGCGTCCTACCCGCCCGACTGAAGCACGCGAGATCTCTTTTCCGGGTAGAGCACGGTACAAAGTCCACCTGCCATGCGAATGACTAAGCGTGAGTACCTACATAGCCCACCTTCCACCTAGCATAGTTCCGTAAAACTACCACCAGTATAAGCATATAATTGCCATCCTACCTCTCCAACATGGCTTCCTCCGGTTCCAAGGTCAAACCTTTCCCGGTGGCGGATGCGGTTCCTTCGTATTGGAGGAAACAGGTTGGGCCCATCGACAACCACCGCAGCACTGAACATCTTCCCGCGCGGGCCGATGTTGTGATCATTGGCGCGGGGTATGCTGGAGCATCAATCGTGCATCACATAGTCGAAGAATGTGTGCGTCGCGACAGCCCAATCCCATCGATACTCATCCTTGAGGCGCGAGAGGCCTGCTCTGGCGCTACTGGACGGAACGGTACGTAGCATATGCCCTTGAGACTCAGGTGCAATAACATATTTACTGATACTGGAAATCCTAGGCGGACATCTGAAACCAGATCCCTTGTCCAGAGCAGCCAGCGTACTGGAGACGCATGGGAAAGCGGTTGCAGAGCACGTGGCTACTTTCGAGGCCCGCCAGGTCGAAGCCATCAAAGAACTTGTTCAGCGTGAACATTGCGATTGTGACTTTGAAGAGACCAGAGTCACGGATGTCTGCTTTTATGAAACCGGTCGCGATAAGATCAAAGCTGACCTTGCGAAAATCTCAAAAGCAAACATATCCACTGCGAAAGGGATAAAGTTTACTTCGGGCAGCGAAGCAGAAGAGGTATGTAGACTTGGAGGTGAACACATTTGTCTGCCTTCTTGAATCTCTTTTGCAAATATAAACCCCTGACCAAGCGTATAGGTTTCTGGCGTTCGGGGTGCAAAGTCTTGTCATACATATAGTGCCGCTCGTCTGTGGCCCTACCGACTTGTGGCGCATATGCTAGAAAAAGCGGTATCTATGGGCGTCAACTTGCAAACAAATACCCCAGTCACATGCATTTCAGCAGCGAATGGCGAAGAAGAAGATGATCGCTGGGTCGTGAACACACCGCGCGGCCCCGTCAAGACCAACAATCTCGTTTACGCTACAAACGGATACACGTCTGCTCTAGTACCGGAGATGAAGGACAAAGTCGTTCCCGTACGAGGCATAGTCGCGCACTTGACGGGCGAGAATGCGCCAAAGATGACTGATAGCTACATGATGCGGTTTTCCGACTACGAGTACGACTACATGATTCCTCGGCCGGACGGTAGTATCATCGTTGGAGGCGGAAGGCGCGACTACTACAAAGACTTGGACGAGTGGTTCGATGTATCCGACGACAGCAGACTGATGGATGGTGCGCGACATTACTTTGACGGTTACATGCAGCGGCATTTCCGCGGGTGGGAGAATAGTGGTGCACGTACAGAGGATCTCTGGACCGGTAGTAAGTGTCTTGTCTGCACCAGCGCTCACGACCGAATGTTTCAGAACTAACTCATTTTCCTCTGTGTTAGTTATGGGCTACTCAAACGATGGCTTTCCTTATGTTGGGCCTGTTTGTGGAAACCCTGGCCAGTACATGTGCGCAGGATTCAGCGGGCACGGCATGCCACAGATATTCTTCTCTGCAAAAGCCGTCGCTTCCATGGTCCTCACGGGCAACTCAGAAGATGTGGATCTCCCTGTACCGTATCGGATCTCTAGGAGCAGGTGGTATCAGCAAAAGGAGCACATGTCTCTGAAGATGTGGCAACAGGTCGGGGAAAGCCAACCTGCTCAAGCGCGGTTATGATCACGAGATGAAGCGACTAGTTTAGTCCTGAACTGTCTAGTATTGCAATGCGAAGATACATCCACCAACGTAACGTCATTTCGGTAACCAAGAAAGACTCTCAAACAGCTCCCTCTCCGCGTTACCATGGTAATCGAAATCCGAGGTGAAGAAAGCCACGCTTCCATCCGAGTTTAGTAGATCGAAATCGAATGGATAGCCATCAAGAGATATATCGCTTGGCATGCTTCCCACTGTCGCATCAGCCCTCTCTGGTGCCAACCCTGGGCCTGGCACCGTCGCTGCTTGTACATTCGCATGTTCAAATGGTGGTGACCCAAAAAGAGGATTCGCGGAGCTTTCCGCTTTCCTATACCATTTAAAAAAGCCGTTGTAGCCCTCTTCAACCGATTCATTCGCTGCAGTGACCGCCGGCTGGGTGGGTATTGAATTGAACACGTGAAGTCGATGTAGCGCCGCTTCCAGCGTCTCCAAGAGTGACACTTCTGAACGCGCGGAATCACCCGCCGAAGCCATTTCTCTGATCGCTTGGAGACCTACTTGTAGGGTATTTGCGAACTCGTTCGTGCGATAGCATGTGCTATATGCGATCAAGACCAGCAGGGACGCGCGACAGGAACTATACTCGGCATAGGACGACTTTGCAAGGCCCATGTCGCCCGTCTGCATAATGCGACATATGCTGATGACCTCCTTGGCGGCCGCCACGCAGTCTTGTACCAGGAAGTCCCACTGAGAGTGGGACTCTGATACTTTCCTTCGGCGTACTTCCGGGGCTGCGGCATTGGCGGCACTGGCGTCCTTGGAACGCCCATGACGGTGCGCTAGGATGAAGGGTCGTCCGATGAACATGTGCAACAGACAGCACTCCAGTCGAGAATGAATTTCCGCACGAGATTTCGGTAGTTCTGCTTGGTGGTTCGCGGGTGGCGATAATGCGCCGCCTTGAGGAGGAGACCAGGGCCCTTGCAGATCCGCCTTCATGCGCTTGATGCGGTTCAGAATCGCCCCGACTTCGGGCCTCGCACATGTTCGGAGACAGGATCTGGCAAAGATAGTCAGTTGACTGTCTCTGTTTCTATGTGCTTGAGAAGTCCTGGTCTGAACTTACATTTCGTGGAGAAATGCTTCAGCTTGGCCGGTGAGCTTGATTGATTCCAAGAGACCTTGCAGGTCGAAAGTGTCTTCGTTCATGAGATGTGCTTCAGAGCTCTGCGGTAGATCTGCATCGATGTCGGAGCGCACTATGGATATCGGGCGGCCGTGATATATACCAATCTTTCTAGTGGGCCAAATATGTAAACATGAGGACGAGATGGTGCCAAAGAGCCAGGAACAAGCATACCTTTCCATACAGTACACTGTCCACCAAATACGACGTCTAGTTTCTTTGGTTATTGGATTGAGAACATTGCGCGAGACCTTTCGATGCATGCCGTTTTGTATGGCTACCTTGATAGCCAAGTTTAAGTAAATATAACTCAGCCCAGATGCATCGATTGGTAAGGAATATAGGCCAAGAAGCAGGAATACCTGAACGCTAAGCAGCGAGCCAGCGTGGATGAATTCCGAAAGAAGCTTTGCCACTTGACGGTAAAAGCCGGATCCGATTTCGAGCTCCCAGCTACTTTGAACTTCCGAGTTGGTTGCAACGCCCCTGCTGTAAGTTTTGTGACGATCGGGGGATTCTAAATGGACGTATTGAGTTCCGACTGCCAGCACCATCAGTACCACGCAGACTGCAGTAACGTCCTTGGAGCGTAGCGAGAGGGGGTTGGTGTATATGTTGGTCAGGATGTCGTCAAGCCAACGTCGGTCTACGTAGTAGTAAACACTGGTGGCATGCTTGAAGAAGACATTGGTCAGGAAAGCGGCAACTGGACGGGGTGGTACAACAGCCAGGATGTCCGAGATGGAAGTCGAGGCTGGATCTGCCTCGCCGACGCGAATGAAATCTGGTACTCGCGTTACGTTTTCCAAGTTCTGATAGGGTTGGTGAGCAGGCGGAGATAGATGAGGCTAGTTTTACGCGACCATGCCTAAGGGCGGATACGTACGGGTACATTAGCTTTGGCCATCAGTTCGTCGATATTGCGTTTGATGTGCATAGAAAAGTTCCAGTGAGAGAACTCGCCCGAGTAATCTGTGAAGCGGAAGAAGGCTTGGTCAATATAGCTGAAGGGCGTCGAGGCGATCTAAGAAGAACGTACGGACTGTGGTGCCGTCCACGCGGTCAATGGTGCAATTTTCGTCTCCAATATCAGGGCTATCAGACACTTGGGCATTCCCCGACAATTCAATACACTCTGGGATAGCATCGTTCTGGTCCCTGGGCGGACTGGGCGACGACAGGGTATCGCACGTGCGTCGTAGAGAGACTATATCGAGGGCGAGATTGGGAAAATGGTGTTTGAGTATGGATTCCATGCATCGCATGCGGTCCATCAGCTCATTGAGCGAGTCAGGAAGGCCCGGCCCTCGCTTGTCCCCCGCAGTAGGCGCAACATTGTATCTACACGGTCGGCGTAGATGGCGACAGCGCCTACATGGATTTCCATCCTCACATTTCTCTTTGAGACGGCGACACTCATCACACCTATGCGATGCTTGTCAGCCAAGACTATGTCTCGCGTTCTTTGGCGAGACAGTGGTGGGTCTTACGCTCGAACCGCTCGTTGTCGCTCTTCTGCCGCTAGATGACGCTTCTTTGTGGGTCTTGGAGGCTCGACGTCCATGGCTCGAATTGAACAATATCGGACAAGGTATGAGCTGAAAGGGTTGGGTTGGCGGAAAGGCTCTGAGCATACGTCGTGAGTTCACAGCTGTCAAGGACGCCCTTCTACTGAAGCGGGAGCGATAAGGCAGCTGAATAACGCAAAATACAGCGACGTTGAAGTCGCCCGGCTTCCTGCATTCATCCTGGCCACTCCCGCTTTGCTAATTGTGGTTTCGGGGAGATACGCCCTATGTACTCGGCCAAACGGCCCCGAGGTTGAGGGGCGCTCCGCACAAAGCTTGCCCGTTATCGGTTAGTAGAAGCCCCGGCTTATCACAGACACGCGATACACCTGCTAATCCCTATCCTCACCTAAGATAATGACGAACATCGGGCAAAGTTCTGGGAGAATATGGAATGGCATGTGGAAATGGGCGTCTTCTACTGGTGTCATTGAGACTTTTCTACAATCTGCTGCGCCATCTCCAGAAGACCCCCAGCCACCACCTCCAATTTTGCGTCACTAAAGATATCGAGACAAGCTTCCTTCTCGTACACCGAACTCCATGCCCCACGAAACCCGACTTTCGTAGCTGCTGCAACATCCCACATATGTGCGGCAGCGAACCATTTCACATCGTTTGTCCCAAGTCGTTTCCATACAGCCTCGTAAGCGGGGAGAGCGGGCTTAGCCACACCCAAGTTGTCGCAACTAACGAAATTCTCCAGCGGCATGTCTACACTGGCGCGCTCGAAATAGCCTTTGACTCGCTGCACATCGCCAGTGGTGAAGCACCAAACAGTGAATCCGTTGTCGCGCAGAAACTGGAAGGTCTCGCGGCAGCCAGGCCGCAGCTGTAAAGCGGAATAGCCTTCAATGCATTGTTCCCGCTCCTCTTCAGTAGCTAAAGCCCGAGTATCGGCGATGCCACAAAGGCTGAGCGTGCGGTAGAACAGTCCTCGGAGAATGTCTTTGTAAGGCTTGTAGCTTCCGGAGATGGACAAGAAGGTAAATTCCAGTTCAGCAGCTGTCTGCCAGGTGTACCCAAAGTGTTGCGGGGTTACGCAGTGCTGGCGAAGCTTTGCGCCCAAGACTGACTCTATGCGTTCGTAGTATGCGTCGAATGATACGCAGGTGCCGACGACGTCGAAAACGACATGTTTCAGTGGTCCGGGCATTCTGACTTTCTGTGTGGTGTGTGGTGACTAAGATCAAGAGCTCGACAACGGTTGACGCAAGATATGTAGACTTGGCAAGGGGAGTAGCAGACCTATGGAGTACAGGCCCCTGCGTTAAGACCAGTATTCTAATCTTTTGCTATAGTGAGTAGCTGTATCAATGGCTGGTAGAAGACCGGCCCGGTCTGAGGTGACTGTCGCGGCGCTCGGGCCACGTGGTTATCGATCACGACCGGGTCGCTTACCCGGTTCTGCCATTGACACATAGGTACCTGGGTACGATAACGATCGGCAATGCTCTCAGCAGACTCCGGACCGGAAAGACAGGGCATGTTCCTATCAACGCATACCCACAGTAATGACCGGTGGAGTTATTGTCTCTTGATCTCTAACTTCCTGAATTGAAGTGGTAAGCTCGATGACCGGGCCAACTACCCGGTCGGCTTCCCGAAAGAGCGGTGTTCGACTGCAGATATGAAAACGTATACGATGCTGATGGTAATGCGCAACGCGCTCTCTGTTCAGTCGTAGAAAGTAACTTATTGTTCCCAATTCTTCAACATGGTTTTACCAACTGCAAACCCCACCAAATCCTATTGGATCGAAGCTGCGGAATCGCCGTTGCGCGACTTTCGCTCCAGCGAGGCGCTACCAGAGGAAACCGATGTGGCAATCATCGGCGGTGGTTACGCCGGCGCATCGACAGCTTACTGGATCAACAAAGTTTGTGACCGCACCAAAATGACATGTTCGCTCGCCAACTCTGACGGGTGATTAGTACACAGAGAATGCTTCAAGGCAACCTCACGTGACTCTATTGGAAGCTCGTGATATTTGTGGAGCTGCAACCGGACGCAATGGTGATAGCACTTGCATCTCATCTCCAGGGGAAATGTCTAACAACGAACAGGAGGACAATTGAGGCCGCATGCGTATTCCCGCTACGCGAAATGGTCGAAACGATTTGGCCCTCACGGTGCCATGGAGCTTATCCAACATGAGATGGCTCATTTGCCGGCATTCAAAAATCTAACCGAGGAGGAAGGCATCGCCGAAGAGGTCTGTCTCAAGTTCGGAGAAACGTTCGATGCTGCCATGACCGATGAGGCTTGGACAAGGCTCAAGGGCGCGCTTGAAGCTATGCGGAGAGATCACGGCGACGATCATGAGATCGTCAAAGTATGCAGGGTGATCGAAGACGCACATCAAGCAGAGGAGTTTACTCAGATGAAAGGAGCGCTTGCTGCAGTGGTACATCCTGCAGGGCAAATGTCGGTCCTTGCCCTTCATACTCTTCTCATGTAACCCTACTAATATCGTCTCAGATGGCCATACAAATTGGTGCATGCACTCTTGCGCATCGTACTTCAGAAAGGCAATCTCAGTTTACAAGCTCACACACCGGTCACGGATGTCTCAGCGCGAGACGCTAATGGCTGGATCACAGTCCAGACTGAGCGCGGAACAATTCGTGCCAAAAATGTCGTCCACACGACAAACAGATGGGCTTCTCATCTTCTTCCTGAATTCAGCAATCTTATATTGCCTGACAGAGGAGCCATTGGCGCGATCAAGGCGCCCCCAGGATTCATAAAGCATACTGGTGCTCAGCATTGGGATTCAGTCGTCAACGTAAGGCTGGGCGATCCTTTCTTCACAGTGATTAACCTGCTGAAAAAGACAGAATTATCATCTCCAACTCCCCCCACCCTACAACACTATCATTATCGGAGGAGCGAGACAACTTCTTGTCCACAAGCCAGAAGATTGCTTTCCCAACGACAAAGAAGATCAGCAGATTGACGGAGTAGCTGCATTCTACGCATCGTGGGGTATCTCGGATGTCGCAGGCTCGCTGGATGCAGTTCCCGCAGGACTCAGCAAAGAAGTCAATGAAGGCGGCTGCTGGACCGGAAGTAAGACAGCACAATCTCAATAAACTTAACGTCCAATTGGCTAACTAAATTGCAGTTCAAACCGAATCTGCAGACGATTTTCCATTCGTTGGCACGGTGCCAGAGCGGCCTGGCCACTACATTGCGGCCGGTTTCGCGGGACATGGTAAGCCTACTCTTTTGCTCAAGATTACAAGAGCCTAACGAATAAAGGTATGCCTCGCGTATTGGGTTCAGCTGCTCACATCGCGCCTCTTGTTCTGGAGTCGCTTGGTGTCGTATACAGCAAGCCGCTCCTCGCCGCGTCGTTTCCTCCATTGCCACAACCGTTCCGTACCACCGCTGAACGGATCGAGAGGCTGAAGGATACGAATCTCAACGCGCTTGCTGAAGAATACAAGCAAAGCTGTGCAGAGAGTGCGAAGAAGCCATTTTGCAATACTGCGAGGGTCAGGTCTGTGCTTACGCCTCCGCCGTCATGGGATGATGGTCACCAGCAGGTCATGGCTCAGCTATGATGCGATTGTGTATGACTTGAATCAGTGCCAGAGCATTAGAGAAAGCATGAAGGAGAATAAAATAGAAATGATAGCCCCATTTACACTGCAAAGTGGAGCGCACACACCCAGACATTCGTCATCCTCCAATCTCGTTTGCGGCGTTTCGATCGATGTCGAATCCAAACGACGATGCCAAAAGCCCTGGCCAACATGTTGATTGCCACCGTCCCCAGCATCAGTTAGAAGGTTAAGTTTTAAACAACTGGAGATCGTCAAGGTGGCGCCGAAGTGACCCGGTAGGGCAGCTTTTCTGATATGAATGTATTGACAATATGAGACAAAAATATGAATGATTCTTTCACATACGGCCACAGGATCTTGAGAACAAGGCTTCCCGTTCGCTCAGCCCTATTTAAGCAAGATACCGGCGGATTAGTAGTTAGGTGGGTGACCACTAGCGAATCCCCGCTGTTGTATGTTTTGGAACTTTTCTTTTTGCTCATGCTTTGTCCACCCCGACCATCGATTTCGCGCCTCTGCGCCACTCAATCAATTAGCAATTGGCCAGGCCTCCATGACTGATAGATGCGCCCCTAGGCTCACCACCGTAGGAGGCTTCTTGCGCGTTCACACTATGATCTAGCGGTGCAAACGCTTGGCAGAGGCTCTCACAAGTCTCAGGCCGGTCTGCTCCCCTCACACAACGGAGCAGGCCTTCTTTTGGACAAGCAGCGCTCAAAACTGATGTGTGACCACTGATGGCAGCTTTGCCTTCGCGTTCAGGAACCACTTCGCTTGGTTTTCCAGTCTGGGTGCCTTCGCGGGTCGAGAAGACTTCTGTATCCCCATCTACAGCGGCCTCCTCTAGACCAGTCCCACCTATCATCCTTCAGGTCATATTGAAGCACCCGAGTTGCTCCTGCCTGGACTCTCTCGGTTAGATCTCGTGCAGAATCCAAAGAAGCCCCTTTCTTTGCGAGTCGTAGCCTTAAATAGATCTTCCACGATCTTTCTAGCTTCAGAGTCCAAGTTATTCTTGCGTCTTTGGTAGGTCTCAGCGGGAAAATCGAACTTGTCGCGGTGTTTTCGGATGCACTCAAGGGCTGCCGACCTTCCCCGCTCACATGCGAGATCAAGCGGAGTTCGTTTGTTACATTGCTTTCTCAAATCCTTGGGAGTGGCCTTCTGAAGTAGCACATCGAGAGCTTTGTCGGCATTTGTTAACAGAGCCAAATGAATCGGGCATCTCTTTTTGCCTGGACATGGCTGGCATAATGCGTTAGGATCTTTTCCGAGTTGGAGTCGCACCTTGGTAGTGTCGTCTTCCTCGATTGCAGAGCGAAGCTTTTCTTGCATCTGATCTATCAGCTCCTGTTCAGAGGCCCTGTGGTCTTGCGCCGGAGGTCCTTCGTCTGGCGCATAGAGTTCTGTTGAAGAGTTCCGCCGTTGAGGAATGTATAGAATCTCCTGCCGAGTGGCTTGAGGATCTGTAACAACCACTTCAGGAATTAGTTCTACATTGAGGCGATGAGCGCGGGATACCTGTGCCGCGAACGACTCGTCCAATCGTTCCTGGGAGTTGGCTTCGTATTCTTGCACGCTGAAACTTTCTGGAAGACACAGATCCGCGGAGATATCGCGATACTGGTATTTTCCAGGTGTGCGCACATACGAATTCCAGCCTTGCTGAACTTCGGCAAGCCTTTCGCGCATGGCAGATGTTGCTATTCTCTTGTTTCGGTCGATGCGAAGAACTCCGTCAAAGATTACCTTGAGAATCTTTAGGACAAATCTCTGCTCAATTCGGTTGTCGTAAGACCCCAGGAGTAGTATGTTAGACCAGTCAATGAGACCAGGGTGCAAAGTAGCAAGAAGCCTTTTTCCTGTACCAGGGATTTCATCGACGTCTGGAGCCCGTTTTGATAGATAGTAGCCGGTCTGCGGTGATCGGACTTTCCACAGAAGTGAGTCGCTCCTCATGTAGAATAAAGGCTCTCTACCGCCATTCGGGAAGTGCACTATCAAGTAGGTCTCCAGCTCTGTGACTCCCCTTGATCCACCAGACATGAACGCAAGTACCATGAGTGCCACACAACCCATAGACCAGACGTCACTACCCACGCTTGCTTCGCTTGTGACCTGCTCTTGGATCTCAGGCGCTTGATATAGGCCGGCCGGTCTCGTCGCGGGCAGAGTAGATGCTAGCGAAATGTTTTTCGAGGTCTGTGCAGATCTATGATTTTGTTTTGATTCTTTCTTTCGAGCCAGCCCAAAGTCACTGAGCTTCCAGATGAGGTCATACTGATCTTTCTTGCCATGACCGACATGATTCGCGAAGATCAAGATGTTATCAGGTTTTACGTCGAGATGCACAGCTTTGAGCTTGTCGTGCAAGCATTCCAATGCTCCGATGATGTCAACAAGACTAGCAAGCAAACAAGGTTGGCTGACATATCCCTGGGCGAGATCTTGATTCTTGAGGAGATCCCCCAAACTGAAACTTGCAAGTTCGAAAATCAGAGAGTGGCTAGGTGGGGTCCCATGGCCACTCAATACTTCTATGCTGCCCCAGTCAAGCATGATAGAATCGTGTTTGTCTTTGCATTCTCGCAGTTCCGCCAGGATTTCCCTCTCGATCTCGAAATCTTGACCAGCCTCGAACATATCCCGCACAAATCCAACCGCCTTGAAGGTTTTGAGAGCCACAACTTTTGTGTTGCGCGGATTTAGGGTTAAAATATCGTGGTCTTCCTGAATTTGCCAGTGGCCTCGCGCTATCTCAGCCTTGACAACATCGCCTGAAGAGCCTTTCTTGATCGGTTCCTGCCTACCGATGAAGGGCAAGCGCTCGTTTTTGCCGATGACGTTATGCTTCAGCTTTGTAATCGTCGCTGGTTTGAATATTGATTGATCCCCAAGTATGAACTTGTGCCACCTGCTGGGGACTTTGTAGTAGGCCAGGGTGGTGCGCGTGAATGGCATTGACTCATCGCACGGGATAGGATGGTCGGACTTGGCCGTAGCATGATCGAGCTTAGTAGTCAACCATTCCGAAAACAGTGAGAGCAATTCTGGGCGGTCTTGGTACAAGAAAAGCGCAAGCAAGGCCATTCGCGGCGTTGTACCTTTCGTCGCTCGAATGCATTCGTGCGTGAGTCTGTCGGTATTCGTAGAACCTGGACCATTCTCTTCATTGGCGACATTGCTGGTATCCGCTTGTGGTATAATCTCCCTGAACAATAACTCTAACGATTTCGCATTGAGTATCTGATCAAGATCGGCCTTTGGCAAGAAGTAGTGCGACTGTTTGTCGTTTTCGGGGATATTTTCTGCGGTACGTTCCACAGCGCGATGCAAATCCCGGGCCAGTATTTGTGAACAAGATTCGGGTGCTATAGACGAGCTGGTCCGGGACGTGGAAGAGCCTCGCTTGGAGCTCATTGAACCTGGCTGCTCAGCAGATCGGTAACAATGGGCCTCTCGATCGTGGAACGCGACAGGGTCCACACTGAAATGTGGGGTAGACCGAAATCCGGGGTAGATGCGCTTGGTGCAACCGGCTACGCGCGATCATACATCTAACGTGCAGAACTTCACGAAGCTCGTTAGCCTGTTGCTGGGCGGTAGCTATCGATAGCGGATTTGTGATGCTGTGGGACTGAAGGGTAGAAGAGTGGGGCAGAGAGACAGTAAAAGCACCTAGGCTGTAGGCAACATCGCCCCGGTTACCAAGGGTACGCGTTGCGCGGGCCGCCTGGTGCACGTGGACGCTGCCCCCTCGCCACCTTGGCCCCACGGCTGAAGGCACAGCACCTGCATGTACTGTGCCGCCTCTGACCTTCTAGTGGTCGTGACTTCAATAGGAAGGGAGTTCAATTAATCTTGTATCCATTATAATCATGCAGTAGATATAGATAGCTGCGCCTCAACGCTTATCTACAGTACGGTGGGGCATTGGAATAATTTCTCCGCCAAGTGTGCCACCTCCAAACACCGGCCCCCGCAACTGTGTGCTAGCCTTGCGACGACATTACAGGGCCATCAAATTCTGAGCTAAACCTTTGGGCTTGTGCCAACACAGACAGACGTCGACGTAATCGACACCGAGCCGATCATGCTTCAGCCTTGTCCAAACGACTGCGGGCTATAAGATCCTTCAACAGGAGGGAAATTCTGCCTTGCCCCAGCCCATCACCTATCTTGGTACCAAGCCATGATACACCACCAGACTCCCAGTCGGTACTACAGCCGTGATAGCCTACAGAAGTTCCTCGAAGGCAAATTTGGCAATCACGTCAATTTTAACATCAACGCTGCTGGAGATGGTTTTTTCACATTTGATGCTCCGGAGGCTTTGACTGAGGTAAGTCGTCGAACACAGCCCACAGGGCTATACTGACACCACTAGGCCGATTGGAGGTAACACATTGCGCAATCCGTTTTCGCAATCGGTGGACGCTAACGAGAGACAATCCGGTAGGACTGCGAAAGGCTGAAGCGTCGTCCTTGTCAGCCTACTCAGGCAGTGCGGGGCGCCTGCAGGATGGATCGGTCACCCCGCTTACTTAGCAAGATAGAGTCAAATACATATTGGTGGGCACGTAGTAGCTAATCTACGCGCAATACTATCTTGTTTTCTGCAGTATATCTTCTCCAATGTCTCTTGAACGTCAGCACGACGGCCGGGAAATGTACGATTTCTGCGCACTCGCTCTATCAGCGTCACAGACACGTGGTCGCACTCTCGATTGCGATGAGTTATTCTCGAAGCGCAGCGAGAGCCACTCGCTTGAGCTGACTCGCTTTACTCACGATGCATCCCATACTCCATCAACCCACAGATTTACTAGCTCTTCGCAATTGTCGGCTTACTTTGAGGATGACAAAAGCAATATGAGCGAACAAAGAGGCAGTCTAGATATATAGTGAGCGAGTTCAGCTTATTCTGTTTCTAGGCTGATCGGAGTTCCAGTACGATTCACCAGAAAGACACATGGGCTCCCCTCAGCATCAGCTGTGGCATGGTATCTATTATCATGGACCATTACTGCCTCAGCCCTGGCTTCCTCCATATCCTGGCTTGTTTTCGAGATCGCTTTCTACCGACCGAAGAGGGATTTTCAGGCGCTTCGCAATCACTATACACAGGTAACCGTTCTGGTATGTTGTCGCTACATAGATATCCCATTTCGATCCAGAACAAAAGTTTGTAACAATCATTAGAGTTCGGTTGGATTTACAAATACTCGGAGAGGAAGGATGTGAGCTCCGGAAATCCGTGGCGAATCCGGCACACAGGAATCTATCACCTTGCCGAGCGAAACGGAGCAAGATCGGTACTGTTCATCATACACCCAAATCCGTCCGCGCACTTCAAGAACTACCTCCAGCAAACATTGCTACAGCCATCTAATAGATCCATAGTACTTTCAAACCCCATGCTGATCCACTCGATGCTGATATCTACACATCTCATCTCTTGGCGGGATTATCTCGACTACCACGAGACTCAGCTTTTGCAATTGGTGAACGCCCTCATCTGCGGTAGTAGCCTTTTGAGTCATCTACTGACCAATTTGAAGGACATGAAGCCAGCTTGTACATCGGTCACGCAATCTCTCGTTACGTTCGACACTCTCAAGGCAGTTCGTGCTGTTGAGAGGAACATCCTACCACTCGAACCAATCCTCGCGTCGTTCGAAAAGATAATGGATGATCTCGAAGAAGCCAACAAGGTGTTTTCTGAAGCAATTGGAGCGGGCGATGACACCTTTGCGGTCATTAAAGCGGCAATCACCCAGTTCCGCAGGGATGCCACTTCATACCGAGAACAGGTTCTCTACATGCACAAACGAGCCCAGTCCGTTGCTCAGTCAGTGCTGGACGTTTTGAACCTGGATTTCCAGCAGCTGGCTCAAAGTCAGAACAAAAATACTTTTTTCATGGCACGATCTGCACGGGAGGATTCTTTCGCCATCAGAGCAATTACACTGGTCACTTCATTATATCTCCCATTCTCGTTCGTTGCAGTAAGTATTACACCATCCCTTTGAGATTTGAACACGGCTAAGGACCTATAGACCATGTTTGGCATGAATCTTGTCGAATTTGACTCCGAGTCTCGCAATCTTGTTCTTTCAAACCAGTTCTGGCTTTATTTTGTAATCTCGGTCCCTCTGACTGCCCTGACACTGGCGTGTTGGAAGTGGAGAATGCAGATGTATTCCAAAGGCCACATGGACGAGGAGAAGAAGCCAAAGAAGAATAAGAAAAGACCGAAGAGCGACTCGGACTTCGAGATGGCTTAGTGGTTTTACAAAGAGTCAGGCAAACATTCGACGTAGGCATCAGGCGTTGTTTGCTGAATAGAATAAGACAAGGTCCAAAATGAATACCATCCTTGTGATTTAGTTGCAGGGTGTGCCGTTTGAACTCAGATCATTGAGCCCCACACCAGTCTGCGTCTCATCCGCCCAAACCTCGCCTGAGCTCGAAGTTTTCGGACGATCAGGACGAGCGTCTTCCAATTGTCGTTGCCAGTTTCCACTCGGATCTTGGCGACTCGAGTTTCTCCGGGTAGCCACACGCATGCCAAGGCACTGTGCCTAATCGGAAGCAGTATATCACTGGCTTGGTGATCTTGTGTGACACTGTCTTGAGAGTATAGCCGAGCATGAACCGTGTATTGATATCGAGCTGCTCGAACACAGTCTCTAGGTCCTCTTTGCCAGTGCTGGGAACAAGCCAGAAACAAAGAAACCACGCGAGAAGATTAGCGCCTGCGAACAGCAAGAGGACGCCAAACTGGTCAAGCTCTTTCAGCAGCCAGGGGGTTATAACAGCAAGAATTCCAGCTCCTGTAAAATTCCAACACACGGCAAGGCTCATGCCGAGTTCTCGATTGACGAGGGGAAATACTTCTGCTGAGACGACGAAAGCGGCTGGGCCCTCTCCGATAGAGTAAGCGATCATGAAAAAGACCAAGAAAACGTAGTGTCCAGCGATAGCCCCAATGGCTGGCTGATTTGAGCCGTCCTCTGGAATCTTCAGAAATAATGCAGCGACCAACAAGGAAAGGGCCATGGCTGGGAATGACCGGTTGAGGACTTTTCTCCGTCCATCGGTTATATCGATGACAAATAGGGCAGGAATCGTAGCAACAAAGTTTAGGAGCATCAAACCAAGGGAGGCTCCCAGCAATTGCGTATTCTGGCTTGGGCTTGGGTGGTGGCCGTCTGCGAAGAAGGAATATCGGAAAAAGTTATCGGCCATGAACGCTATCAGGTTGATACCGCATAGCTGCTGCGAGACCATGACAGCTGCAGCTGCCCGATGCGCTCTATTCGTGTATCCAGAGCGAAAGAGCATTAGCTTGACTCTGTCCCACCAGCTGACGTGTGCGATAACATCAGTGAAAGGGCTGCTAGAGTTTGCTCTATTGGCCGCATTCGATGTATAAGGCTGGCGATCTAGTGCGGCCCTCAGTCGGCGCTGCTCATCGATCAGGCGTGTGTGTCTCAAGAACAGTTCTCCAGCGGCAAGTATCGGGACAGCTTCACCTCGAAGATCTATAAGGGATTTGTAGGCCTCTCGAATGAACTTTCTCCTGTGATCGTCATTTCTCTGAGGACCTTTGATAGCACCGCTTTCCTTCAACAGCCATCTAGGGGATTCTGTGTAGAGATTAGCCTTGCACAAGGAAAGGATTGCGAACCTGTGAGCCAATTACCAGGTGAGAAGAGGATCAATGATAGTAGTATCAATGCGGGTATGAATGCGGAGATGAACATATATCGCCAACTCGAATGAACATCGAGACGATATACACTTATGTTCGCAACTGATCCAGCGGCCAGACCAAACGCCACGAAAAGTTGCCAAAAAACAAGCAAGAAACCTCTCACATCTTTGGGCGAGGTCTCAGAGAGCAGGATAGGAACTATTGAGGCCTTGCCTGCCATACCGGCACCTAACAAGACCCTGAACCCGAGAAGATGCTCCCACTTGTTCACTGAAGCAGACCCTATGACCGATATGAGGCTGAACATGCCCGCAGCACATATTGCTCCTCGACGCCCAAAGTGAAGAATTCTAGTAATCGGATCGGTAATGATCAGACCTAGTATTGCACCAGCAAAGAACGGAACTCCGTATGTAAGTCCTAGCAGCCAGGTGTTGTGGTCGAAGTCGACATCGGGTTCGCTAGTTGCCCGTCTCGTGACGTTGGAGGAGGGAACCGTGGTGGTGAATTTACCCAAGTCGTTCATTACTTCGATGGCCGCTCCTTTTAAATGTCAGTTGAGATTAAATCCCGTTTCTTTTGCGACTTCTTACCCGCCATGGCAGCTTGATCCCAGCCCCTAGAGAAACGTCAGCCTCGAGTCGTATGGTGTGAACATTGGCACTTACTGAGTCATTGCTGCAAAGATGCAGGAAACGATCAAAAGCCGATGCAGCCTTGAGAGCCCTTTCAGTGTTTCCCACCTGCTCTGTGGCAAAAAGGCCTTGTACAGAATATCGCTTTCAAGCCTCGTGTATTTCTGTTCTCCGATCTGTAGCTCGATGGGATGGTGCGGTTCATCGGGTATTCCTAAACGCAACCGTTGAATGGCCTCGAATTCAGCTTTGATGTCGAGTCGCGACCGCAGCGCAAGAACACCGCGGACGAACATATCTTGCTCCGCCGGTAGCTCGTAATCCTTGTGGAACTTCATGGCATCTCTTTCAGTGACATTGTTCAGTGGATTGTCCGCCTCGACGCTATGTCATATTATTAGAGGGCTCTAACGCATCGTAAAGGATGACGTACCTAGGATTATCTTCGATCAAAATCTCGTGTACACGAGCCACCTGCGAAGGTGCCGTAGCCATCGTTTGCGGGGAATCAAAGAGCGAAGTTGAGCGTACCGCAAGGTTCAACGATCGGTTTTAAAGCAAGTGTAACATAAAACCAGGCCGTGGGGCGATTTTCCTACAGATGAATGGCACACCAGAAACGAGAGAAATTGTGATAGGCGCTTTAAAAGGTGACATAGATTGCGGCTGAGAACACGTCACGTATGCGGGAAGTCTGCGAGAAAGCCTACCAGAGCCTTCTGGTTGCCTTCTGGCAGCAAAAAGGCAATGAGGCGTCGGGAGTCGCACGGGCTGCAATATACGATACACATTTACCTTTGACGCGACCTTCCTTCTTGGGTGGTTCGCTTCCTCGTGCGTCAGCCTCTGACGATCAGAAGTGTTGTCCTCTACTGGGGCGAAAAGACCTCAGTGATGCTGCCAGCTATTCGGTGGATGAAAGTGAGGGTGGCTGACCTAGGCTGGCTGTTGTGAAACCTGGGGACGCGTGGTGTTGACGTTCATAGCCTAGAGAAATGGTCCTCATCTGCTCACCGGCCAGCGCAACCACTATTGTGGGGCTGCCCAGGACGCCACAGCAATGGGCGTCGCTCTAGGCGCCCCTCGTTTAAATGCTCATCCTAAGTCTAGTCCTCCATCAGGCGGCCAACGCCTCATATCTAGTTTATCTTAATAATATACTGCAGCTAGGGGTAATGCACCTTTGGGGTCGTGATGTGCTTGGATTTTCCTCATGGATTGTGTATTTCCTGAATATGTGAAATGCCACTGCACCATACCTATTAGCCACGACCCCACCTCAAGAAAGATGGCCAAATACTCTGTTCGTAAATCTGGTACGGTTCAACCTCACGGACCTGCCCAGAATTGACACTTTGCTTTGTAACAAACCTAGAACGAAGCGATGCTCATCCTTCCATACTGTAGTTCACAAGGCTGAAGACCATCAGATTGCCGCGCAATTGCTTGAAGCAGGTGCCATCGTACACCAGATGCGCAGGATATCCGACGATAGGTAAATTGATTAGGAGTCGCTATGTCAGCTATGACTGATGGAGATCTGGGAGGTCCGCTCATGATGTGCGTGTACGAAGTAGCGAAGCCGCGAGGGGTTGGCGATGGAGCTGCGCAAAGGCCTGCTGAAAACCACGTTTGGGACGCATCGCGTTGCATGGAGAGCAAAGCTAAGAGCCGTAATATCGTGAAGTTGAGCCCAGGGCGAAGATCGCGTCTGTCAGTAGGAATGGGTTAGTAGATTGCAGCGTGTAGGTGCGACGGTCTATGAAGGCTTGGCAATACGTCATGTCTGTTTCGAAGCCATGACTACCGAACACAATGCTGCCATTTTGATGTTCATCCGGGCGTGCTCTCCTCGCCGTCGGCGATGAAGGAGATGGTCGTCGGATAGTACAAGAGCGCCTAGAAAATCTTGACATAACGTGCAAGCAATCAGAAAGCACGAGGTAGCAGAAATGGCGGTTGAGACAAAACTGGCGAATCCATTCTGTATACTCATTTCATTTCCTAACCAAACTATTCAATTCCCGACTGGCCCTATCTGATTCAGCCCTCCAATAGCTCGGCTACAGTAGAAAGATAATCATACGTGCCAAGTGCCGGGGGAGAAAAAGAAGGTATACTGTCCAGCCCATCCGAAACCTTCCCAGCGGACAGGTAACCAAACTATAAAATATCCTCAAGACATTATCGACTTATCTAAAGTAACTCTGCCTCGCCTGCCCCACCCCGCTACGTGTAATTGTTGCGAGACGGTTGATGCGAGGCTTATGGGGGGTATAAACATCGAAAGCAAAGAGGCAGAAGCAATTGCTGGTCCCGACCGCAACCCGCCAATCCACCCATGGAGACATGAACAGATTGTAAAGGCGGTGTGATGGGATCAGACAAACCGCGAAGAATTGAAGCTAAGCGAACAAAATATATAGTTACAGATCATGAGAAAAGTAACCTCAAGTCGAAGAAACAAAGGAAATCAATAGAGCCCGCTGGAACGTTCCTCATAAAAGCACCTGTCTGAGATCAATCGAGATCTTACATAGCCATACCAGGAACCGGCTTCCTGTGAGGTACAGGAAGAGGGCCGGTAGGGGCTGGGGCATTCGGGTTCATGGGACTAGGACCAGGAGCTGGACCACGTCGAGGGTTGCCGGCCTGACTCGCGGAGTTGGACCGCGGACGGCCGCCCATCTGAGGTGGAGGGGCCATCTGAGGTCCCCCACCGTAAGGGCCGGGTGACATAGAGCGGGGCGGGCCGGCGTACGGCGCATTGCTGTTCGAGCGGCCGCGGGGAGGCCCGTATTGAGGAGCGTTACTGTTGGCTCGCATACGAGGGGGACCTTGAGGCTGCTGAGAAGACATCTGACGAGGCGACATTTGGCGGGGACCGGGGCTCATGGGACGAGGGCCTTGAGAATTCATACTACTGGCAGGCGACATAGGACGCGGCTGAGGGCCACCACCTGGACCCATGGGAGGGCGAACAGGAGGGCCACGCATGTTGCCTGGTGGCGGGCCTTGACGAGGCTTGACAGGGTGCTTAGAGAGGCAGGTACGAGGTACGACACCTTGCTGAGAACGGTCCATACGGATACATAGAGCCTGGTAATAGTTAGCAGTAGTTCAAGTAAAGCGGAAGGCGATACTCACCCATCCGTCGTCATATTCGTGAAGCATGCGGACAAGTTGACCAGCGTGAAGGTCGAGCTCATCTTGCATGGAAGGCTTGAAATCGAGTTGGACACGGTGAACGTTATTGGGACCAGGGCCGGGTGCTGGGCCAGGAGCCGGACTCTGAGAACGATTACCAGCGGCTGCACCAACGACTGGGAGGGGACCAGCAGGCGCAGGACCAGGAGAGGCAGGGATATCTTCAGTCCATGCGGGGCTGGCTGGGACGTTTCCGGCATTAGCGTTGACCGTTGGTGGAGCGGGAAGCTCAGAAGTAGGAGCTTCAGAGGTTTGCGGGGGAACAGTAGAGACGGCTGTAGCGATAGCAGCTGGGTTGACGTCAGCGGCAACGATAGCTGGAGCTGGGCTGGCAAAGTCGGCGCTGGGCTTCGAAGAGTGCATGGCGGAGGTCATCGGGGAGGCATTGGGAGGCGAGTCGGGGATGGCGGCCTGCTTAGTATCGACAGCAGCATTGTTTCCGAAGGGGTTGGCAGGTGCGGAACCAGATGGCGTCTCAGGGTCGCTGAAAGGATTGGCAGCAGAGGCATTGGCCGCGCCACGGCGCTCCCAGGCACTCGTTGGGCGCTCAGCAGATGCCGAAGGCGATAGGTTTTGGTTCTGCGACTGAGAGGCGGCAGCACCGACAGCACCGGCCGCAGCGCCAGCCGCGGCGACATTGAGCAAGTTCCCTCCGCTCTTGCGCTGCTCATTGAAGGTGGGGTCAAATTGAGTGACGGGACGAAGGCTGAGACGAGGGGCGGTGGCTGTGGAACGAATGCTAGCAGCTGGGGCGGCGGCAGCCATGACCTGAGGCGGAGGAGGTGCTGGCGCGTTGTACATCTCAGTCTTCTCGTTCTCTTGGGCGGCAGCGGCGGCCATCTGCTTCTTCTTGCGGCGGTACATGAGGAGAATTCCAGTAAGGATAGCACATACGACGACCAGGACGCCGAGAGCGAGACCGGCTTTCGCGCCGCTGGACATGCCGTCTTCCTCGGCAGCGGCAGCAGCCGTGGACGAGGGAGAGGAAGAGGCCGATGCAGAAATGGCGGCAGTGGCGGAAGCGAGGCCAGCAAAAGAAGAGGCAGGGCTTGGGCTGGGAGCCTTGGTCGCTACCATGAGGGTAGAAGCTGGCTTGGCAGAGACTTTGGCCTTCTCCGTCTCCGTCTCCTTAGGCTCATCATCATCATCATCGTCGTCATTCGAGCCCTGAGTAGGTGAAGGCCTCCTCGCGGTGGTGGGCTTGGCAGTCTCCTCGGGCTCATCGTCCTCCTGGGTAGTGGTGCTCTCACGAGCGCGGGTAGCAGGCGGAGGGAGCAAGATTGCTTTGCGAGTCGTCTCCGGCTCATTGGCTTCCTCAGTGGCCATGACAATGGCTGTAACGACTTCTACATTCTCGTTCCTTTGGGGGTTTCGTCGCATGAGATGCGATCGCCCATGCTGGTGCGCCATGTCGTGCAGGTAATACCAATGTCGGCGTTCGTGTTGGTGTACTTTGGTTCGGACTCCAAAGTCCAACTCACTGTGACCAGCTCTTGCGTACGATTGATGGTATGGTGCGCTAATGGGTACTCTGGGCAGGTAGAGAGTGTCGGTCGTTTACGATGTGGTTTGGTGTAAGGAATGTGGTATCGCGCACGGCGTCGGAGTGTTATTTATTGTGGGTGAACTAGGCACTATACAGAAAAGAGTGTAAGTATGGGTAAAGAGTGACAAGCGGCAGGCTGCGCTCAGTGAAGGAAGGACAAGACGACGACCTGGCCGCAGGAGTACGTGATGTCGTGAAGGGAATTAGAGAGGCGGCGCGAGAGTGAGGAAGTGAGCGACCGACATCTACGGGCGAAGGATGCAGGGCGCGGCAGAGTAACAGGGTAAGTCACGGCACACGGCCAACCAAGCTCGAAACGCCCGCGTGCCTGGCAGGGCCAAACCATCGCGGCTGAACCGTGCGGGCGAGCATCTTGCCCACACAGGCATTAGCCCGTGCTTAGATCCAGGTACCAGCCGCGGCTGATTGGACACCTCATCTAATTTCCTGGGGCGTTTGACGCTCGTGCTATTTTCTGCCTGAGCCTTGCGTTGGTTCGCAAATGGCGACGCAGTACCCCTTATCGAGGGTTTGACTATCGGTGCGTTTGAGAACGCGACATGATTTGAAGTGGAAGGTTTGGACGATCATTGTATTGTGGTCACCATTCGGGGTGGCTGTTGCGCGCTGCCGTATTCCCGTCTTGCAACACGCATTCCGATGGCATGCCCGGCCAAAGACAGGGAGGGTGAAGGGAGTGCCGTGTTATAAGTACCCCAAGGAATAGTCTGCCCGCACGGTAATTGCGTGCAGATAGCAGATGCAGGCTTGGCTGCCATTTGCATTAAGGCTGCTTTCTTCCGCCGATGCCCGTCGCGTCGCAATTTCGCGCGTCATCAAGCGGGATGACAACACGGCAGAGCCACACCGGATGACGGCAGAAGGCTGTATGCATGCGATAGTGGCTGTAGTCGCGTGCTTTGCTCTGCTCTGCTCTGCTCTCGCATCCGTACCAGGTAGTTGTCTGCGAGACGAATCTCCAAAGTAGCACGCGGGGAGGCAGAAGCAAAAGCAATAGCAACGATTAGCGGCCGCTCGGGCAATTCTGGAAAACTACTCTCGCAAGAAGCACACTATGGAAATCTTAGAGGCACACTTGAACCACAGCCGACTTCTTGCCTGCACCAGAGCACTGCATCCACGGCACCTTCCACATTGGTTACTTCGCCTGGATCCCGCCACCGCAGCATGTACGGGTTCAGCGGCATCGTGAGATGGAACATGGTTCCATCTTTGTATTAGTGTCTCCCCACCCTTGTCTCCTCAGAAGCATTTCCGGCTGAAAGAGTAAGCACGCTAGGAGAAACAGTTGATGTTTAGAGCCAAAGCGGCCCACCAAGTAGTGTACCAACAATCGCTCTTTCGTTATTTGGTGCGCTCTCAATTAGCGACATTCTAGGGGTATATAAGTGTTATAAGTAGAGATTAGTCATCAACAAAACAATCCAAGCCTTCCTAGCTCAGTGGTAGAGCGCGTCACTAGTAATGACGAGGTCGTCAGTTCAATTCTGGCGGAAGGCAATCTTTTTGCTTAGATCCGCCAATAACTTTGGCGCCATCAATGACTGTCGATGTGGTCGACATCAACAAGACAGCCTTTTTTGCTCAAATGCCCATATTTTTGACTTCGAGCGATTTTGCAAGGAGCGATTATGGAAATACAACACTTAAGATGCACCCTGTTGAACAACATCCGGTTTGCGTATGGGTTCTCAAGTGTCTTCTATAGAGACATTTTGCCCAGTCCATTAGAACCCGTGCAACATGATAGTTAGCTTCGCATCAACTTCAGTATTGCTCCGCATATATTCCTAGTCATTTTATGTCGCGCAAGCTCGCGTATGGTTGACAATCAGACTGTATGACCGTGTATTAACGCTCTTATCCGATCGGCTCTTCTTTCAACACCGAGTTGGACCGGAAGATGCAACGATGTGAAGGCCGGACCCACCGTCTCCAAGATCGGTACTTTGCTGATGAGTTCAAACGTTTCAGTGTGTACAGCGGGCGTGTAACCTGCATCCTGTGTTGCGAGATGAGTGCCAACTCGCAGTGGAGCATTCAGCAAGCGCGCGGGGTTGCAACAGAGGCCACCAGCCACAGCAGACCCATAAAGGAATTTTGCGCAGAGTTGGAGTGGCGGTGAACCCGTGGGTCGTGGACACGGAAAAACATCGTCGCAGAAGGGCGTTTGGTGGATCATCAGAGCGGTGTGTATACGAGTGGTCGATACCCCTCCGGTGGGTCTGAATGACTGACTGCTTGAAGCTGGCCGATAGGTGGTGGCGAGGCCTCAGAGTTGGGAGCTTGGGCGCTGCAGAGGTGGATCTGACGCACTACTAGCGTCTAGTCACCAATCCACAACTTCTCTGCATCCCATCGCCTTGACATCCCAGACATGCCCGAAGCAGCCATCACCCGTAGTCGCAAGCTATAAAAGCAACAAAAAAAGGCTTCGCCAGGTTCGCCATCTCCGATACGTAGGACCATCGCTACAAGCCGCGCAGCTACATCGCGCAAGCGCCTAGAGCCTCCGCCATTTCGAGTTTTACCCGGGAAAGGTGTCGTCCAGTCAGTTGCGCCTTCGCAATTGATGGCCAGCGCTACACCCATCCAGAACAGGCCATACCGCTCGCACAAAGTACCGGCCTGTACAAGATGTCGTTCGCGAAAAATCCGCTGTCACATCGACATTCCCGGGGAACCATGTCTCTCTTGCCGAGAGAGACGTCTCAAATGCCAGTACGTTGAAGGTTCGAACACCAACTCTCCAACGGAAGAAGGCACAGATCGAAGGCCCTCAAAAAGACGACGGCACAGCGAGCCTGATGAAGGGTCTTCTCGACATCGCTCAGTACCAGTTTTGCACAAGAATGTCAATAATCCTTCTGCTTCTATAATGCTCGCGCCGCATTTTGCTGAGGACATTGATATCTTTAATCGACATATCTCTCAGCATCGAAAGGCCGATGGCGAGACAGAACTCTCCAACTATCAGACGCTGTTACACGATGCCAAAGACCCGGTCGTTTATCTCACAGTACCGAGATTTCGGACCGGCCTGCCTCCGAACAGCGGTTGTGGTAGGGAGCAATTGGAGATTGTAGAGCAGATTATGGGGCCATTCAAACGCGAAGTTGTTGAACTCTATTTCAGTCACATTCACTACCATTTCCCCATCTTGGACGACGAGATGTGCGAAACGCTACGGACGGGCCAGTACGCCAAAGTACCAAACAATCTGATGTGCGTCATCTATGCGCTCGCATCGCCACACTGGCCCAAGTCAGACACGCTCAAGATGCATCCCAAGCCCAACTCATATTATGTCTGGAACAAGGGCATTTCGGCGACGCTGGAGGACTTCCTTAGCCCTGGCATGTCGACTATACAGGCTGCAGTACTCGATCAGGTCGGCCGCCCTTCGGTTTCCATTATCGGTAACATCACCCTATGCGGGCGCACAGTATCTCTTGCCCAAACCTTTGGACTTCACCGAGATCCTTCCAAATGGAGCCTAACGGAAAACGAGAAGTCGGTCCGAATTCGACTATGGTGGTGTGTCCTCATTACCGATCAGTGGTCCAGTGTAGCATATGGCGCGCCCCCCTACGTCTCGAAAGGTTACTACGATGTTCCGCGCCCAACAGTCACCTCACTCATCGGAAATAGAGCGACTCCGCAGCAAAAGCAAGCCACCACCTGTTTCGTACATCTGTGTGGACTGACGGAATTGCTTGCGGAAATCCTGCCCTTCGTCTACCAGATCAATCCAGACCGGGTACAGCTCGCTCGGGAGATTGATCGTTTCAAGTTGGAGCTGAACGACCTGGAAACCCAGCTTCCTGGGTGGCTTCCTCTCCCAAATCGCCCCGGAACGCCCATGCTCTGGCTGTCATTTCTTTCAATCCGACTCGTTCTTGCCCGTGTGATCTTCCGCGCAGCCGTTCTTGACGGTGATGGCAGCATCAAGCGAAGTCGGATGGATCAGCTGCGCATCGCATCCTCGGCAGTCCTTGACTTCATATTGACTATGGGCGAAACCCAATTTTTCGACTTCTGGCTGCCATATGCAACTCATCTCCTGGTGCATGCAATCACAGTATCGCTCCGCTGCACGGTCGAGACACAGGATCCCGAAACTCGCAACACGTCGGTCTCGCGCCTTGAGCGCGTCATTGCGCACATTCAGCATGCGCGAGATAACTACGACTGGGATATCGCCAACTACTGCCTCGAGCGATGTGCTGATCCGGTTTCGAAGATTGCTTCGCTGAATGCTAGGGAGGCGCCACAGCCATCGGAAACAGAGTACACCAGCGTTGTCGTAAATGGAAATGGAGGCGAGATACAGGCTATGCCCAATTTTGAAGATGCATCATTCTTACTTTCGGATATTTTAGACCCTAATGCATTCGACTTCTCTTGGGATGCGCTGTGGGATACGCCATCTGGAATGACGAACTTCTCAATATAGGGACTGCCCGGGGCTGGGTTGACAATGCATCACATCGGTCCCGTGACAAGCGCGGAGAGTCTCAGGCCCGAAGAGTGTTAGTGTATCCTTTTACTGGTTGCCTACCTCTTTGCGGATCAGTGGGACTAGTTGGATCGGCCTGGTCGCTATTTAGTATACCATGTCTCATCCTTACCTTGTTAAGCGGAGCCCAGACTATCCAGCATGTCTCATTATCGCCTCCCTGATGCGATCGAATGCAATTTTTCTCCATCGGTACAGCGATGTCAAGCTGAATAGTATGAGGGACGGCTGTTCCACCACTTGCGCGTTCGCGGACACTGGACCTATCGACATGACTGGGTCTCAGCAAACCGATTTGAGTTCGTGGTGGCGTTCAAGGACTACTTGCAAGACGGTTTGAACTAGCGTCAAACTCGGGTGGAAGATTGTTGAGACATCCTGATTTATTTCGAGTCTTGGGGTTGGCACATTCATTAATTGTAATTTCGTATTATGGATTGGATGAGTAGATGGCGTCGCATATCACCGAGTACGGAGTTGGGGTGGGAATCGGAACTAGAGCTGGATTGCTGAATTTCATCTTGAATATTATGCGGCAACAAGACGGAGTCAGTTCACTTTCTACGACGTGTGATTGTCTATGGAGTAGTTGATCTATCTATGCATCGGGGGTCTTCGGATTGCTTATTATGAGATCGAACATCTTGCTCTGGCTCTACATTTCCTGTTTAAATCTAACCATTGAATGTATTCCACCAGAAATCCCAGCAGTCACACATATGCGTCCGAATTGCTTTGTAACGTGAGGTTTCGCGAGACGATGTCGTGATCCGCTAGTGTATCTCCCCATTGGCCATCGGCCTAGCTTCATCAGCGACCCACATCAAAGTCTGTAATCAGTCCACCAGAATAGGCGCACTTGATCTGAACCTCACCCCTCGTCTGTCTCTACAATCGACTCTCTGCCGACAAAGACCCACTGGAGAATTTTTTAAAAGCAGAAATGCCGGCCATGTTCCGTACCCGCGTTCCGCAGTTAGCGGCAGCGCGCTCTCTCACTAAGCGCAGCCCAGCAGCGCCATCCTCGATTCGGAATCTCGCAACCGTCTCACCAGTGCAAACAGCTACTCGCAACCACAAAATCGTTGTGATTGGTGGTGGCTCGGCCGGCATCTCCCTCTCCCACCAGCTGCTGCGCAAGGGAAATTTCACCCAAGATGACATTGCCATTGTCGACCCTGCGCAATGGCATCACTACCAACCCGGCTGGACGCTTGTCGGCGGTGGTCTAAAGAATAAGGAAGAACTCCGCCGCCCCATGAAGGACCTTATGGACCCGAAATTCAAATTTTACAACACCTCCGTAGGAAGCTTTAGCCCGGAGGAAAACTACATTACTACCGGTACTGGCGAGAAGATCGCGTACGAGCAGCTGGTCGTTGCGCCCGGAATCACACTGGATTATGGATCCGTGCCGGGTCTGAAAGAGGCACTTGAAGAGAAGGACTCCATGGTTTCCACCATATACGATTACGCGTACTGCGATAAGGCGTACAGGAATGTGCAAAAGTTCAAGAAGGGAGACGCGGTTTTCACCCAGCCAGCGGGTGTGGTAAAGTGTGCGGGTGCGCCACAGAAGATCATGTGGCTTGCATTGGATTACTGGAAGAACGCTGGCCTGTACAACCCCACCTCATCTAGCGAATCACCAATCAACATTGCATTTGCTACGGGACTGCCGAAGATGTTTGGCGTGGATAAGTACGTCAAATGACATCTCATACAGCAAAACATCGTGCTAACCCAATCCCACAGGTACAGCCAAACACTCGAAAAACTGCGCGTCGAGCGCGGCGTCGAGGGCCTCTTTCAACACGACCTAACCTCCATCTCGGGCAACACCGCCACCTTCGCCGTGCCCAACCAAGAGCCCGTAAAACGCCACTTCGACTTCCTGCACGTAGCGCCCAAGAACGTGCCCTGGTCCTTCATCAAAAATAGCGCTCTCGCCAACGAAGCGGGCTACGTCGCCGTCTCAGACAGTACAACCCAGCACACAAAGTACCCCAACGTATGGTCCATTGGCGACGCCTCCTCGCTGCCTACCAGCAAAACCGTGGCTGCAATCACAGCGGAAACGCCCGTTCTCGTGTCTAACCTGCTCAGCCAGATGGAGGGCAAGCAGCTGGAAGCCACATACGATGGGTACACATCTTGCCCGCTGCTCACGGGACAGAAGGAGGTCTTGCTCGCGGAATTCAAGTATGGAGGCGTGCCCAAGGAGACGTTCAATGGCCTGTTAGGTATCGACCAGGGTGTCCCGAGGAAAGCGTTCTATTGGCTCAAGAAGGACTTTTTCCCGTGGGTGTACGGAAAGTATCACGTCAAGGGAGAGTGGGCGGGTCCGAAGGGTCTGGCGAGATAAGCAGTGGGGTAGAGTGTGGTTGCTTGATATGGGCTGATAAGGTGTGAGGTTTAGATTGAGGCGGGGGGACGTTGGCTGGGCGCGGATGGGTGCTTGGGCATTGGCATTGGCTTGGAGTGAGACTCCACGTTGAGACGGGGATGTGGGGTTGCTAGCGAAACTCTATCGTATACCCTTGAGGTACTCCGGCCCTTTTGGCTTAGCACAAATGTTATTGTTAAGCCCACGTTGCAGCAGGGTTGCTTGGTCCAGACACCCCAGCGATTCTCGCGGCGAACATCACGACGTGATCATCACGATTAAGATAGCAGGTGGAGGGAGGGAAAGAGAGAGGTTGAAATAAGCAGATTCAAGACATTCAATCATATATACATAACAGCCTACATACATACTAATTCCAAATCGCACTTTGCTCACCAACAAACAACCCGGCAGGAGAGACAGACTTTTGCGCGATCGCACCTAATTCCAACATTACAACCCTTCCATCCCTTTTAGCGCTCGATCCACGCTTACAAGCGGGAGAGGCCGACGACCTCGCGAGGAGCGTGGTAGTTAGGCACCTTCATGTCGAGGGCGCTGCCAGAGTAGCCGAGGTCCTCTCCAGTAAGGACGGCACACTTCTCACCGATGAGAAGGGCGGTCGAGTACGTGTTGCAGCCGACGTTGTCGGGGCAGATGGAGAGATCGGCAACCTTGAGGCCCTTGACGCCGTGGACGTTGAGGCGCTCGTCGAGGACACCGTGCTTGACGATGGAGTTGCCGTTCTTGGGGGCCATGGAGCACGTGCCGAGCGAGTGCCAGGTGGTTTCAACGTGGCCTGGATAGTAGAGTTAGTATCAATGATTGTAGGCAAGAGTGATGATGAGGGAATACGTACGCTTGGTCCAGTCTTCAATATGCTTGATGTCCTCGTTGGAGTACTGCAAGTCCTCGTAGACCTCCTGGCAGTTGGAGCTGAGCATGTTGGGCTCGGGGGCGCGGCCCTTCTCGCAAGGAGCAGTCCAGGATCCGTGCTGGATACCAGCGGTGATGTTGCCTGGAAGAGCGTAGGCGTTGGTGGTGGCGAGGTCCATGTCTTTGGCGCGGGCTGGGCTGTCGTAGGCGTAGAAGGGGTGCATAGCCTGAACTTCTCCGGCGTATGCGTCCATGCGGCGGGCAGTCTCACGCGACTTGATGTATCCCCACACCATGGGGGCCATGTCGCGCTTGTCGTTCATGAAACCGGCGTCGAAGTCGGGAGCCTCGTATGGGTTTGGTGACACAATGTGCGTAGATCCACGAGAGAAGGGGTACTCGAGGAAGTGGAACATGGTCATGAACTTGCCGGGTGGCATAACCATATGGTCACCGAACCAACCAGCAATGACGGAGTAGTGCATGACTGGCTTGTCGGGCTTGTCCTTGAAGTAAGAGTCCCAACCAGAGCGGAACTCCTTGCAAGGCCAGGAGTCCATCATCTTGAGCTCCTCCTCAGTGGGGCGGATCTTGACACCAGCCTCGATACCATTGGTAGCGAGTGGACCAGTACCGTTGATGTTCCACTGCTGGAAAACTTGCTCCTGGACCTTGGGGTCACCACGAACGAAGTCGTCAAACGACTCGACGTGAGGCTTGACTCGGTATGTAGCGAAAGTCAAGTAGTGGTCCTGGAAGTTGAGACCAACACCAGGGAGATCGACGAGGGGCTTGACGCCGGCCTTGCGGAGCTTCTCTGGGTCACCGATACCAGAGCGCTGAAGGATGAGAGGAGAGCTGAGAGTACCGCCGGAAACGATGATCTGCTTGCGAGCGCGAATGATCCTTGACTTGAGCTGTCCGGGAGAGACGGGCTTAGTCGGGACGCACTTGACACCAACAGCGCGATCACCCTCGAGAATGACCTTCTCGACCTTGTTGCTGGTCAAGAGGTGCAAGTTCTGGTGAACAGCGCGGGTACTGTGGATGTAGCCGTGAGCAGAGTCAGATCGACGTCCGGTGTCGCGGTTGATCCACTTGAGCCAGTGCTCAGCGCCGTGGCCAGTGACCAAGTCCTGAAGATCGTCGGTAGTGGGAATGCCTTGGGTTTCGGCAGCGCGGAGGAAGTCCTCCTTGATGGGGTAGGTGTAGTTGCCGAAAGAAACTTTGATGGGTCCCTCGAATCCGTGAATGTCGCGGTTGTTGCAGGAGCGCTGGTAGGTCTCGTGCTTCTTCATCAGAGGAATGAGCTCCTTGGTAGTCCAACCTTTGGCTTGGAAGTCGTCGTAGTCGGAGGCCGAAGCGCGGGTGTACATCATGAAGTTGATGGATGAACCACCACCGAGGATGTGCGCAACGGGCACGACAGCGCGACGTCCGTCAAGCCACTCCGAGGGTCGGGAGTAGTAGAAGGTAGCAGTCTTGCTGTCCAACTTCATGTTCCTCGGGTAGATACCCGGACGGAAGACCCATGGGTTGTTGAGGTTGTTCTCTCCAGCCTCAATCAAGAGGACCTGGAGATTGTGGTCGAGGTTGGCCAAGCGACCGGCGACGACACATCCGCATGATCCACCACCGCATACGATGATATCGACCTGGAGATTGTCAGCTCTAGTTGTTCAAGTGACGTGATTCGATCATCGTACCTCGTCTGGAATCGTCATTTTGATCGCTTGTTGGGTTGTTGGGTTACAATTGGTACAGTATGCAGATTGTCAAGAGTTGACCGCAGGAGAGCAAGTCAACTGGGCATGATGATTCTTCTTCGAGGAAGAAACGACGTCCCTTTAAACTGTCAGACCCCGCATCTCCAGGATCTTCGGCTTCAAGGAGGGTCCACCATCTAGGCTGTGTCACTATGCGTCTCCATCAGCCGTCTATCCCGATAGCAGCACCATGCATGCATAGTAGAGGGGACATGTACCATTTCGCAAGTCTCTCTAACCAAACAAGATTAAGCTTTGCATGCTACCCTACATCAGAAGACCTCGTAGGTCCCTGTCGAGGCCATTCAAACGAAGGCGAGACATTAGACTTGCGGATCCGCAGGCGGGCTGCGTTCTTGCCGACCTCGTACAAGGATCGGTGCACAGGTCATGATTGGCTTGAGGATACAAGCCAGGATGCTTACCGAGTCGATGGAACTGGATAAAGGCGAACTGGGAAGGACGCTGCAGTCGTCGCATGTTGGTTAGCTGCGTGCGGAGTGGCTTCGCATCCAGTAAGGAGACATGCTCGGTTGCGTATGCTGGCCCACCTTCAGATGTAAGCATTGCGGACCCGATGCTGGGAGGTTAACGTAGCGCATCCAGGCTTTGAGCTCCAACGTATCACGTTCTGGCAAGAGGAGACATGGTAGCTATCCGCGACTAGCAAGGAGCGACACGCGGAAAGAAGCAACTGAGATTCAATTTGGTACAATCGCGATCTGCATTCAATTGGGGTACCGGAAGGCCTTGGAAGCTGACGCTGAGCAGCGCAGCTGGCTCAATTGCTCTGTTCGGTGTTCCCCGGAGCTTCACATAGCTACCAGGATGATAGCTCTTGGAGCTCATGCAACTGCGGCAAGTTGTCTTAGGCGCATGTTTGCCTGCGGGGATGGTGAGGCGCTGACGTTCTGTTCCGGAGACACGTCTCTCTCGTGGAAGAATCCGGATGTGGGGTGCAGGTCCTCCTGTGCCTCATGATGAGAGGGGAGTACAGCTTGGCGTGGACGCTACTGCCGGAGTGTGCGGGGTTAGCTCCGCCTCAGCATACGGAAGAGCGGTAGACCAGTCGCTGCAACGGCCTACTGCGGGAGCGCAATGGTTTCCTGTTGTCCCTCGAGTTCGGCCCAAGTAGTTTGTACTGGATGAATATCGAAAGCGCTGTGAGCCGCAAACTAGCCGCTGGCACCAAAGCTCATCGCATCGCGTTTTTCCCGAATGCCTTCGAACTCTATAGGGTTACCGTCACATCGACACGGAAAAGGAAAGGCGACGCTCTCCAGCGCTTGGTGGCTAAACCTACGTGATAGTGGCTGGCATGCGACACTGTGGAGATCTGGAGGCCCTCGGCACGCCAAGGGCTGCAAGCTACTGCGGAATCTAGTATCAGACCGCTCGAAAGATACGCAGCAATGCTGAAGGTCTCATTTACCTCATCGCCAATTCCAGTTAGCTGCCTACAGGGGTGCAACACGACGTCTCTCGATATTGTGCAGTAAGAGGGGGCAGAATACACTCTGAGAGATTGAGGAGACAAGAAACCCTCACAAACGACATGCAGCCACCAGCTCGCGTTGAGGTAGCGAGTATAGCAAGACAGCCACGTTCCAACGGAAACTTTCCGCCGCGTGCATGAATGCACAACACGGATGGTAACCTCGTACGGCGCAGTCGAGCTCGTGGCTTAGCTTCGGTCGTAAGATCCGCCAGTCAGCGGGGGCTGATCTTGCCGATCCGGACGGTCCTATTCTGAGGCTGGCCCGCTCTCGAACCTCTTCCAGTCCAGTCAGCCAGAAGCATTACACCGAAAACGCGCAAGATAAAACGTGAAATTGACCATGTTGAATTAGCAGATGCCGTACAGTGCTGCTTGGCGATCTTGCAATGGGGGTGCGGATCCGGAGGACCCGTGACTGCTTTCCAATAATATTCAGAAGGTCCGAAAGTCTAGGGATACATGATGCTTCTATACCATGACACCCATCGCAATATGGGTATCGATTTTCCAATAACGCTTGATCGCGAGTAACGCCGAAGATGCAATTTAATAAGAGTGGAGAAAGTAAACAGGGGCGCCGTGAATGTCGAGCAGAGCGCTAAGAAACGAGGCGGATGCAATCTTAGATAATCTCGTGTCTTTCCCAGCCAGTTGGCTTTTGGTGCGCAAGGTCCTTGGTTGGGTGTGGCTCTTCCGGGTTTCGATATTCGCTGACATACGGGTTGGGGTCTTCCTTCTGGTCCAGGTTACCGAAAGTATGGTTAACTTCGCGATGTTTTGATTCGTCTGCCCTGACTTGGATGGATGTTAGCGGGGTATACTACGTATGCATCCAGGTACACGTACTGTAGAGAAGCAGATCTCGCATCGTGCGGTGACCCTCAGGCATCTGCCAGTAGTCGACCGCAATCTCGGGCGCAGCCATCTTCGCCCATTCTGGTAATCGGCCTGCATCGAGATCCTCGATCTGACGCGTGTATGTGATGACTGCTTCCTCTTCAAGATATCCGACGAAGCGATGAACGGTGCGGGGGCTGATGAGGTAGGCGAAGAAGAGTGCGTTGCACCAAACACCTTGGGCACCAAGCACCATGAGGCGCATAAAGCGTCCTGGTCGCTGCATCTTGAGGAAGACGAGAAGGTGCATGCGCTCGTTGTAGCTCTCTTCAAGCAGGGACTCGATCCTGGAGATCATGCATTAGTGGAGGCTCCCTTTTGACTGAGCAAACATACGTACCATCCATTGTCTCGCTTCATCCGTCTCATGGAGTGCAAGTGTCGTAACATGCCAGCCACCATGCCAGGCACGCCTGCAACACTCTCCAAGAAGACATTTCGAATCAAGTACTTTTCCTCCGTCATAGCAAACTGCTTTCGCGCTCCTACGGGATCCTTGGCATCCACATCGACTGCCTTCTGGTGCTTATATCCCGTCGCCTTATCGAGACCCCAACGCAATATCTTCACAGCGAGGAGAGCAGCTTTATCGGACATGGTCTTCGCTTCTCGGTGGGCGACGGTGACTTGATTCATCTGCTCTTCTGTATACACTGGGAGGTGTTAGCTGCCCGCACGCCAAACGATCTCAGTATACGTACCTGGATGTGGCCAAGCAGCATGTGTCTTGCGGACCTTCTCCGTAGGGTGCTTCTCAAAGAATTCTTTGATCTTCGCTTCACCACTAGGAGAAGAAGAAAAGTCCCGTCGTCCGTTCGAGATTCCGCCATACTGTGCAGCTATGAAGGTGGGCCGAAGCCCAGCGTTGCAGCTCTGGAAGGACTTGATGAGCTGAGCGGTAGCCCGTTTCGAGGCTGCTGATCCCCGCGTTGCAGCTCTTGTAGAAATCATGTATGGTAGAGTAGGTAAGTATAGGTATATCAAATGTCTGAATGTAGTATGAAGTTATTCAGGTATGATGAGAGGTACTGATGGTAAGCATGAGGCAAGACTGAGGCACATATTAGTCCTTTATATCATCGACGCCATGACGCTGACGACTGAAAAATTCAAGCAAACAGTACTCGTGCTCTCGGGGTCTATCCAGGGACCGTCACCGCTGAGGCCCAGTCATTGAGGGTGAAACAGGAATGGGCATGGGATACCGCCGCTACACCGTGGCGCAACCATCTTACGGCAAGGTCGGCGAACGAATAGACGCTGCCTGAGATGCCGAGCTGGTAAGCAAACGCGTCGAGAGCAGGAGCGCAGGTCGCGTGCAGAGACGAGTTTGTGGCGGCTGAGCAAATTCGCGGCGGTTGATGCAAGTCAATGCTCAGCTAACGAGAAGGAACCGGAATGGCCCCGCCAAGACTCGGGAGTCCGAAAGCAGGTCTCGTACAGCACCCTTGCAAACAAGACATTCGTAGACGAAACTCCATCTTTTCGACGATCTTTCAAGTAGGATGAGAGCGATGATGGCACGGAGGAGATTTTTCGGATGCTCTCAACTCGAATTGGTGGTGTTGATGATATCCAATGTCGGGCTGGTCATTCCGGAAAATAGTCGCCGGGCTCTCGGGGACTCGCCGCTCACCGTAAGAGACCCACTTTTGCCGATAGGGCTGATGGTGCTTGCATTTTCCACCGAAGACGACACCACTCGCAGTACCTGTGATTTATAGAAAGATGCGCTAGGAAAGCAGACGAGTGAGGCCAGCCATGGAATGATTGAATTACTGTCCAAAGTGAGACGACTGTAGCCAACAAGTCGAAAATGCAGATGCTACAATAACCACCGTCCCTCTCTGCTATGAGCCCCCGGATGTTCTTTGTAGTGAGAGGGCAATCCTAGAGAGAATTGCACGCGCACGCCACCTGCAGCTTATCGAGCTTGTGGCGCTGTGGTAGGAAAGGTATCGACATTGATTCTTACCCTGTATTGGGACATGCATGCATGTGAGGCTGCAACAAGGTGGTCGAAGGTGTGCTTTCAAGATATCAATATATCGACTGCAGTCAGCTTAGATAATTGACCTTGGAAATTGACATCACAGCCTAGGTATTGTTGGATTGGATATCATTCTTTGTTTGAATTGGCATCATAGTATCAAGTCATAAGTCGTCCACTACACAGCCAAGCCCGTATTCTTCGACTCAGCCTGTTGTACGCACAGATAACATGTCTCTAATATTCCCCTGATATCTGTCGCGGAAATCCGCCCAGACTTGCTGCAGACACATCTACTGCACATTGAAGCTGCTTTCATCGGACTTGGTAGAGATGTCGGAGTGGTCGACTCTGGAGACAGACGAAGCCGACGGGCCCTTATTCAGGTGCTGCACGAACTCCTTGATCTTGTCCTCGCTGCCCTGAGCCTCGCCCTGGACCTAGAAGAGATTAGTGTATGCAGGGGCTGTACTATCCATCATGAGGGCGTACGCTCCCGTCCGAAGCATTGGTAACAAAGCCAGTCACGCCAATACTCCGAGCTTGCTTCTGGGTGAAGGACCTGAAGTTGACGCCTTGCACCTCGCCTTCGACTTTGTATTGGATCTGCACGCTTGTCAATCTTGCCACCAGGCGGCTTCAGGAGAAGGAGGTTCAAGACGCACTCGCTTGCTGGACATTCTGGCCGTTGATGAGAGGAAGCGCTTCATCTACGTGCAATCAGGAGTGATGTCGAACCCCCACCAAGCTCACGCGGCTTTCATATAGCAGACGCAGGACGCAGGTGCGCGACGTCATAGTTGTTGCGAAAGCTACACGCTACTTCGGGAAGGTACCCCTGCGACATTTCAGACGGAACGAAGCTGGAATGCGGGGCCACAAGTCCCTTGGTAAGCGCACCCTCATAGAAGGGCCATGGTCGGCCAGCGGTCGAATTTCCCCTTGGACATTCCGCCAGCTGTCTTTTTGCACCCATCATGGGAACACGGCTACCGGAAATTACTCGCGGTCAGGGAGCTCGGCGTGGTGATGACGCTAGGCTCGCGTTGTTTTCGGATACAATCTCGCGTCGCTCCCCGTTACTGAAACCTCTAATCAAACGCCCCCCTTTCGAAACCCCGAACCACATAGCAACAACCGCACATCGCCCAGGTGGCTCCGCAAACAACGGGAGTCGTTGAAAACCAGCCTCATTCACCGTAAATGCCGAGGATTCGTAAACACCGAATCTCTCTGCTGATAAGGAGTCTAACGACTGCGACGGCCTTGCACCTTCCACCCCTGTCAACCACCATGGACACGACGCCCAACTCCCCACCCGGACGCTCGACGTCGCCCGAACCATGGGTGACGCCATCTCTTGCAATCGGCGCCATCCCGCCCCTCGACCGCTCCGTCTCGACTGCCTCGTCCGTCTCCTCGGTATCTGGCCGCTCAGCGAGCTCCCGCCTCTCCGACGGCGGCAGGAGGCGAGGATACATGCGGCCTGAGGGAACCGAATTCTCAACGTCTGCAAAGAACAGAGAGAGCGTCATGAACCTCGGAACCATTGCGCATCTGCAGTACTACTTTGCAAGGACTGGCCTACTCGACACCGCGACCGGACGAGTGGCCAAGGGACGCAAACCTGGATCGCGGACAGCGAGCGGCAATGAGCCACTCTCGCCTGGTCTTGACGCTGAATTTGGGCCCTTGTCGCCAGGCTCGCCAAACGGAACGAATGAGCACCATCTCGGAGAGGGCTTCGTTGAGTCACCGCTCGACGAAACGGCTTCGATGACCTGGGAAGACCCCGAGCCTATGATGCTCCCGCCCACCGTCAGCACATACAAGAACAATCCCATCTACGTCCCGCCTCCGCCCGACATGACCGTCCTCCGTCGCGAATTGCGTGAGTCGCTCGCCGAGTCTATGAAGCACCTGCAGGAGCTCGAGAAGGGCTTCTCTGATATTCAGCCGGACGGAAAGACGGCGAAGAACGGTGGCGCTGATGCCTCGGGATGGCACGAGGTCCAAGGCTTGAACTTGCTGGATGTCACGACGCTGGCCATCAGGGCCGCCAAGAACTACTACACCGCACACGAAGAACCACAACGACTCTACGCTATCAAGTCGGAACGCGAGATTCGCAAGGAGTTGTATGACACACTAGAGGTCCTGAAGCGCCTGGCTATCCGCAATTTTGGAAACGGTGTGCAGCCGTACGAGACGACTCAACTTAAGCAGTGGGTCAACGACATTGGCGCACTTCTCGACACGGAAGAAGAAAAGGAGCGCCAGGAGCAAGAGGAGCGTGAGAGCTGGTCGTGGCGCGAGGGCGACTGGTCGGGTAAGGAACGCGAACGCGAATTGCTCTTCCTCCGCTCCTTCGACGAGGTCACTTCCGAGCCCCTTCCCGAGTGGACCGACCCCACCGACGCCGAACTCCCGACGCCTCTTCTCGAGACGCTCCAGAACGGGCTGCGGCTCGTGCATCTTCACAACACACTCGTCAGAAGATCGAAACGACACTTTGAGGAGATCAAGACGTATCACACCGACACGGCCAAGCCGTATCGCTGCGCCGACAACTTGCGCTACTGGGTCAAAGCTGCGGAGCTTCGCTGGGACATCAAGCTGGATGTCGATGTCATGGGCGTCGTCCAAGGCAAGGACACGGAAGCATGGCAGAAGTTCGACGCAGCCGTCCTGCAATGGACCAAGGGCGTGCGTGAGGAAATCACGTCGGAGTGGCAGAAGCAGAAGAACCAAACGAGGACACCTACACTACAGATCGACCCAAACTACGAGGCGCTGTGAAGTGGCCAGACCATGGCATATTTTGATGGATGCTTCCCTATCTCTTTCGATGTTTATGTTTTCACATATCGCCTTATCTAATTTGCACGATATCCATGTCTCCAGACTCTCAACTCCACGCCATAGAAGTTTTCACAGAGTATTCCCTTGTTGGAAACAGGGCTCTTTTACCTTTCCGCTCAGAGCGCGCTGGATAGCTGGCGACTTGAGATAGATACCCCCTTTGCATCAGCGGCTTGTAGTCCCATAGTATGAAATATATAGTCAAGTCGACAATGAAGGCTGGCGCAAGGGTGTGGCGCGTAATGTTTACTTAAGTGTACGATAGTTCTGAGGGGGTGGAATGGAGAGGAGACGTGTCCAGAACATGAGAGGCGTTCGCTCCACAGGTTCGCCGATGCACAGCTTGAATAGTGAACATGTATAGCACAAGCGATATGATCGACCGAGCGTCTCTGGTCTGTCGAGAAGGATGGCACAGACGCGGTGGCGTTGCAGCTTGAGTGGGCTGGGAGCATGGACAGCAGGGGGGAGCTGGCGGAAATTGGGCACAGCGGCACCCGGTGTCTCACAAGCGGGACGTTTTGTGAAGGCAAGGTTGATTGCAGTGGAAACATGTCTTCCACGCCTGCTCAATGTATACATTGTGTGCGCACGCTGCAGAAGAAACACATCGAGTTGTTGTGCCACACTGGCCTTGTTGTCAAACAAAGCAACGCGTGAGCTAGTTTAACGCGACTTCGGATCCGGCTCCCTTCCAAAGAATCGATTCATCTCCCGTTGTAGCGCATCCGTGCATACTGCGCATTCAGTCGTGCGCAGCCCTCTTTCTTGTCTGAACGCGACCTGGAGATCTTCTCGAGGTCCAAACTGAGAAATGCTCGATGAGCGACCCGGCCGCGCCGCCTATTGTGAACGACAGCAGCCCCGCGACTGCCGTTGACCTGCCAGCGAAGACACCGCCGAATCCATCGTCGGCCCCATCGACAACAGCGTCATCGCCCAAACCCCTTCGTCCCACGCCTCCACACCTAGAGAGCACCACCAAACTCGCGAGAAATGTTTCGCCGGGCCTACTGGCACGCATGAAATTTCTCAACCAAATCAACGACAACAACAACAAGAGCGCCGTCGACGTCGGCCGCATCGAAGAGGACCGCCTGCGCCGCCTCGACGAGTTCCGCAAGGCCCGCAACCTCGACATCGAGCGCCGGGGCACAGCTTGGAGTGGGAAGCCCGGTCAGGGCCCCGCAGAAACGCCCCTCGTCTCCCAGTCGACGGGTGAGAGCGTGCCCACGTTGGTCATGGAGCCCGACTTTGAGAGCGACCACAGCAGCGTCGTGAGCACCAGCGACAAGGTCCTGCCCTCCGAGTCCGACGCCGACGTGGAACTGGACATGCAAAAGTACCGCCTGCCCGACGTGACCAAGCCGGAAAAGGCCCTCAGCCACGCCCTGCCCCCGACCGTAACGCCAGCGACGGCGACGGCTACAGTCACAGCAACAGAAGCTGCGACCGAGCCGCCAGTCATAGAGACCCCAGCGACCGAGACAGAACCGGACGTTGCCCCCACACCCCCGCCCAAGGACACGCCTCCGCTGCCAGCACCAATCGTTGGAGACGAAGAGGCTTCTGTGCTCGACGACAACAATGGTATTGACATCGAGTCCTACTTCCAGCGCCGCCACTACCCGCGCGCCGGCTCCATCTACACCCTCTCCAAGGCCAGCTTCACCAACCAGATCCAGCAGTTGACGTCTATGAAGCTACCGCCCACTACCATTGCCTCTGAAATCACCGCCCTGCCCTCATCCACCCAGGCTGGACGGGCCCTACACAAGGCAGCCAACGACATCCGACTATGGATCTCCAAGACCAAAGAAGTCCTCAGCGGCCTGGACGCCGACGACGACGTCGAGTGGGCCGCGGCTGCCGGGAGGGAAGGACTGGCCGAGGTGGACACCGCGATTGGCAAGTTCGAAGGACTCGTCAACGTCTACATCGGCGCCATTGAGGACCTGCAGTCGCGCCCCGACATTGCGCTCCTGCCCACCAAGGACCAGACGACGCTCGTGAGCCAGATGGAGGACATTGTCATGAACTGGGGCGAGATCAAACAGACCCTCAAGGGCATCAAGAACCAGGTCGAGGTTGCCATGGAATGGGAAGAGCTATGGAACAACGTCTTGGGAGATATCGGTGCTGAAGTCGAAAACCTGAGTCGTCTTGTATTCGAGATGGAAGAGCGCAGACACCGCGTCATCTCCGACTCGGTCGCAGAAGCACCTGAGAAATTCGACATTGCAGAGCTCGAGACCATCGTAGAGGACTTGCCGCGCCAGCAGGCCATCCTCAACAGCAAGCGGTTTAGTATGCCCACGCTGTCGGTTGTCTCGCCCGTGTCGCCAATCCCTCAGATCGAACAGGAAAACTCTCGCCTGCTCGCTCTCTTCGCAAAATTGCAACCACTGCGCGCATCCCTTGACTTCCTACCCATGCGGCTCAACACTTTCCAAATGCGCGCAAGCAACATCTTCCCCTCGGCCTGTGACGAGCTGCAGCGCAGGAAGGAGCAACTTGAGGCACAGGAGAAAAAGCTCGAAGCCGAAGCAGATGCACTGCGTGAGGAACTGGGCGAAGACAAATGGGTGCACAGTTTCCGTCAGGCTGGCAGTAAGGCTGTTGCCATGTACGACTCATGCATGAAGAGCATACAGAGACTCCAGCAAGCCATCGACGATAGCGACGAAGAGAAGCTGGCCGCGCGCATTGCGACCTACAAAGACAAACGGGATCACTACCCACCGTCGATGAGGCGTGTACTGGAGTTGATCGACATCGAAATGAAACATAGATCAACCGTCAATGGCGAGATCCTGCGCATACAGCAAGATGTACGAGCAAAAGTAGAGGATCTTGAGGAAGTGACCGGAAACATGGATGCCATCCTAGACGACTTCACCTCAACTCGCAAGCTTCGTGATTCTGTCTCGACCGTACTTTCCGCTCGCACCGAAGCCTCATTCGCGCAGTCGAATCTGGAGACCCCGGGCAGCTCTCCCGCCTCAAGCGTCGTCATGAGTCGGAAGAGTAGTACAAACGGCTCCGCCATCACTCCACTCGGGAACAAGTCACGTCAACCCAGCTTCGCGGCATCGAAATCCGCAGTGCCTGCCAATCGGCGCTATTCCAGTCTGCCTCAGGGCGCAAATGTCCTCTCTCGAAAATCTCTACCCTCGTCCCGTCTGGACTTCTCTCAGTCTCGCGCCATGTCTGGAACAGCGGCTAGCCAAGCTCGCGCGAAGAGCCCCACAGACCGTCCTGGACCTAAGCCTCGCTGGAACTCGGACACCCATTTGCGCGATACTGTCGTGGGACACAACTTCAAACCACTGAGTCTAACCACACCTTCGCCATTCCGAAAGGGTGAGACTCCTGATAGATCAAGTCGGGGCTCTTCTACCAGTCGTTCGTCTATTCCCGTTAAAAGCCCATTGAGTCGCTCTTCAGCCCTCTCACCACCTCCATCTACTCGTTCCGCGTCCGCCAGTCCAGCCCAGCAGCGCCTAGCAAGAACTCTTGCAAGTCCGGTGTCATCTCCAGCTACACCTGCAAAGGGGAAGCTACCGATCCGATCCACGCCAGCATCTTCGCCTCAAGTCAAGCCCAGTACGTCGGCATCAAGCCGCCGCGTATCCACAGTACTACCAAACAGTACCGCCCCTGGTGATGAGGAGAGCCCTGCAGCCCGTCGCGCATCACGGCCTCCAAGTGCTGCAACTAGCCGTCGCAGTAGCCTCCTGCCTACACCAAAGCAGCGAACCCCATCTACTACAAAGCTCCCGGAAACAAGTCCTGCGTCTGTCAAAGGACGACGTACCAGCAGCCGACTTGGTAGCGTTATTGAAGGACGATCGAGCAGAGCCGGTGAACCACGCACCGACAGCCGTATCAGCGGACGCCAATCAAGCCAAGGAGATAAACCCACTTGGAGATAGGCACTCGCAAAGCGGACATTTCTTCTCGAAGCCCCAGCCTTCAACTAAACGATTCCCCTCTTCACCCTCCCTTTGAGCGAACGAACATCACCAATTACGCATCTACGTCAGTAAAGTTTGCGCAATAACAAGACTTTTTGTTCCCTCTCATCACTTCACTTCGTACCCGGATCCTGGCCTGATTCGCACAACCCCCTCTTCTCCAATATCGACTTTTAGCTCCACCGTTGTCATTCTCGCCTTTTGTTATCTTTTTTCTCCTGCTTTTCTGGGATGTTGGTAACAGGTCTCCTTCCCCCCTATACTCCCGATGTACAACATCGACCTAGCGATCTCACCTCTGGATCATCGTTTTTTGTGCGCTTTTTCTGTTGACGTTCCCCGTCAAGGCGTTTGAGCGGTTGGGAGAAAGTATCCTATACCCCCGGAGTTTATTTGTTATTTTTTTGTTAGTCTCATCTTTGTTACATATACCTTTTGAAACAGCAGTATACCAGAGCGCGCAATGTATCGCACACAATGTCAATCCCCGAGCGCGTTTTGAGCAATGTGCTTAGAGAAGGTTGCACAATACTGCAGATGCGGAGTACAGCGGTATGGGCAGGATTGGAGGTGCTGGAGTGTCTAGTCAGGTCGTTGGTGGGAAGATGGACGGTGGATGTCTGGGCGTCAAGGAGATGGCATGAATGGGGCGGGGCGGACTTAATACCACGTATGAGTTGCAGCAGGTTGCGTCTTTGATAGTTCGCTTGGAGGAAGAAACTATAATTGATACCATAACAACACAACACCCACATTCACAAGCAAGCCAAAAAAGACCACTTCAACTGACTAATCACTACCTTGGACTATTTCACGACACCACCTATCCCTAACCAGCCCTTATACCTAACTCTCTTCATCTCTCCAATTCACCGGCAAGCAAACCAGCGGATCCCGCCCATGGCTCAACACCTGATTTGAAAACCCGACTTCCTCCTTATGAAAATCGCACAGCTGCCGCGCAAGATCGTCCATCTGATCGCGCCGCAGTATCTTACCCTTTGGTTGACCTACCTTGCAGCGCTTCTTGTTGGGGTCTTTGGTCCTGGACACCGCGTAGTTGGCACTGGGATCGAGACTCTGGGCGTAGGGGAAGATGTAGGAGAGGTTGGAGTCTGTGAGCATTGCTAGGTAGGATTTGTGGGATAGGAATGGGGGAAGAGCGGCGGCGGTGGCGACGGCGGCTGTGGTGGCTGTAGGGGTGGTGGGTGGGAGTGGTTGCTGTGTGTTATCGTTGACCGTTTGGTTTAGCATCATTATGTGAGACATGAGGAAGGCGAGTTTGTTGTTTGTGCTTTCTTGGTCCTTTTCCAGGCCATCGACGCGGTATTCTAGATTCCTTTTTTGCTTTCTCGTCTTGTCACTCTGTGGTTGGTCATTCTGCGACTGGAAGGCTGGTGCTGTGTGGGGAGAGGGTGGTGTAGAGTGCGCTTCCAGCTCGAAAGGACCGAGATGCGTACTGAATGTGTTGGATGAAGCAGGGGAGTATGGTTGGGAGTAAGTTGGAATGTGAGTTTCGATAGATAACCCATGAGCACGGTTTTCGTTAGAGTGCGGCATATTGAGCATGTTTTGATACTGTTAATGAACAGAGGCTGTGAAAGAGACTGATAGAAAAATTTGGTTTCGGATGCGACGATAGAAGACGTTCAGGCGTCTTATGTACCTGAGAGTATTTTATTCCGCACCAAACCAACGCCAGCTCGTGAAATGCCGTTGACTGACACTTTGCAATTGGGGTCTGCACACACCAGACTGGCAGGCAATAAGAAAAGTGACGTTTCATAGTGACTGGGCTCATTGTGCTGTCATAGTTGCCTTTACGACAGAACACATCCCCATGGTCGATCCCAAACGAATAATGGTGGATCGGCTGTAGTGAAGACCCATGGCGCGAGCTCGCAACCACGTCACCCGTCGACGTGAGATCCCGTACAGCGATCTTTCTCAGTATAGCGACGTTGGCACCATCAACATGTCGACCGCGACATTTAACAAACACGTAGACTGTGTTCATAGATCCTTCACCAAGGTCATGACGATCTTGTTCACCCCTGTTCGGCCACTCTCTCCCCCATCTAGTACCTGCGAGCAGATGCGGAACCCAACGCTTTCGTAAAACGCTTTTGCCTTCACATTCGATTCCACCATATCGAGATGTACGCCGCTGGTACCCAAGCTCTTGACTGCCTCAAAGAATTTCTGAATAAGCACTGTTCCCCATCCCTTCCTCTGGTACTCTTGCAGAATATCAATGTGCAGATGAGCCGGGTACTGCTGTAGTGTCTTGGGCCAGGGTTGCAGCATACTACACTCCGCCTCGTAAACAGCTTTGCGAAAGTGTTTGATATCATCTTTATTCATGATAACATCTTGTGTTTGCAAATCGGGAGGAGGTACTAATTTCGGATCGACAGTTGGAGCGAACTCATCGCGCCAGCGCTGTGCGAAGGATGACGTATCCGCCGTGCCGGCACAGTAGCCGACCACTCGTCCGCTACCGTCATCTAGCACGAAACACGTCTCCGGTGTTAAAGCAACATAGGGCCTGTACCAGAGGTGAGAGCCGATAGTGCTTGCTGGCTCAAAAGCGAGACTTGCATCGATGGTTTCTTGATACTGACGGCGCCTTTAGTATAGTCAGCGATGTGTTGTTATCGTGAGACTTACCACTTGGAGGCCGTTGTAAAAATCGCGCGATGCGTCATATTGTCGCACAAAAGGTGTCGCTTCCGTCATGAGTGCCTGGATGGTGAGGTCAGAAGGCGCCCCTGGCTTCTTAGGCTGAGCACGCTTCTCCTAATGCCAGTCTAGAATTCGGATGGATACCTTCAGTCCCAGCAGCCAAAGAAGAAAGCGCTGAGTGGAATGAGATAATAACAGCATAAGTCATCAGCTAGGCAGCAAAGCAACTTCAGCTGAAGGAGAAGGCTACGGGAATAGAGGGGCTGCATCAGCGTTTGATTGGCTGCATACTTTAGTATCTACATATTGCCCGCATGAACACCAAGATCGCTAGATTGCATACACGATCCGATTAGATATAGGGAGCAAGATTCTAGAGCCCGCTTAGCAGGAGTCCCTGTGGAGGAACGTAGGCCTCTTAGGAGTAGAGACGCTAGACGGAGCCCACCGACTAAATCACGTCTAGCGGCCTGGAGTTTCCGGGTTTGATGAAAGTGACGAACGCGAACGCTCTTACAGCATTTTACAAAAGATGGCACCCCAGATACAAGGAACCCTTTCAGAAATCAATTCGTTTTTGTATCGTGCATTGCAGTAGGGGGCTGTTGAGTGATGTTCGCCTTGGACTGCTTCGCATCCCGCAAGTCAGTGACAGGATTGACTCACGTGACTCCACAGGGGCACCGGCGGATCATCAGTCACGTAAAAAATTGAGAACTTTACATCAACCACGGCGGTATTGAGGTGCTTACTTCTATCGAGAAAAGCCTCATGAGGTCAAACTGCGACATGCGGCGCAGTGCCCAGTTGGTGTTGGAAAGGCGGCAGGCAAGCTCGGGAAGACAGCGCGCTCGGTTTTAGCGCGAAATTGTGCGCGATGGCTACTAATCTACGTGACGTTGATAATTCACAACCAAACATCGGAGCCTCAGGCATCATCATATGACGGCTTGTTCGCAAGAACCAACATGTCGTTACTCTACAGCTATCTATTTATTCATATGTACGTGCCTCCGCCCACTCCCAGCCATCTCAGTCGGTGCCAGTCGCGGCAGTAGCCTTCGCCTTCGCCTTCTTTGCCCTTTTCTTCTCCTTCTTCGATAGCTGAGCTTCGTTTGCTGCAATCGACACCTGCTCAATCTCACCCGCCAGACCTAAATCGCCGTCCGCTTTTGGGGTTGACTCGATCTGGATCACTGAGTCTGAGCGCACGTGACCGGATGCTTTCGGCCCTTCTGGAGGCGGGTCGCTCGCCACAAGCTGTTCTGCCTTTTTGCCCATCTGCTGGTACGTCTTGCTAGATTTGAAGTCCAGTTCGTCCGTGAAGGGCTCTGGTGTAGCTGGGACGTCCGAGGTAGGCTCGATGTCGTCCATCTTAACAGAGTCATCTTGGGCGGTTTCCGGGACGACGGGGATCTCCTCTTTCGGCGTTTCAAGGACTGGCGGGGCCTCTACTTCAGGCTTGATATCGTTGATTGCTTGAGTATCTTCGACAGGCGCAGGTTCCCCGACGCTCTCGATTTGGGGGATTTCTGGCACGGTCTCAGCAGTTGGAGTGAGAGCACCATCGTTTTTTGCCACCAGAGTCGCCGGCGTCCGAGCATAATTACTCATAACAGTTTTCCACACAAGCTGCAGAAGTTTGCTGTTGCCGTCGACCGTGGTGATGAAATCGGGCTTTCGGAATGGCTCTGGATCTTCCGCCATGGCGGTGTTGAGGGCATCTTCGATGTACGCAGGATACCACACGTCATCTTCTGGAAGTAGAGGGAACAAATGATCTCTTGCTACCGCGAGAATATCGAAGATGCTCACCTCTTCTCCAAAAGACTTGACTTTGTTCTGCGCCAGCTCCGTGAGGCCCGGTAGTTCGTAGCGAACGGCGGCACAATAGACGCAGGCACTTAGCCTGTAGCTCTCAGGTATCACCTTGTCGGACGCAGCATTTACGCCGAGAGTCTGGTATTTGCCGGTATACAGGTAGTGTACCAGCGTATGCGCGGTCGTTTGGTCGAGCTCTGGTAGCTGCACAGATTGCTTGACGAAAGCCAAGGGATAGGACTTTGCCGCAAGTACCTCGCTCCGGCTTAAGACGCTGTCATGGACCAAAAACCGGACTTCTTCGGGGCCTACTTCTAGCGAGACCATTTGCGTACTCGCATAAGGGCTGTGAGGTTCGACCGTTAGATCTCGTCAGGTGTAGAGAGTGAAGGGAGACCTTACGACTTCTCGTCGGTGCTAATGGCTAAGTCGCCCACGCCATACTTATATCCAATCGCCCCATCATGTTCGTGCGAGACGTCCAGAGTGGAATTGTCGCTTACTGACATCTTGTGCTAGACCCCGAGCGATGCCTGTTGTCGTTTTCATCGGAAGGTTCACCGAAATAGCTCCATTTATCTTTGACTACAACAGTGAGGCTCAAAATACATGCGCTGTCAAAACCGCGCTTTGCATGGTCTGTATGCACTTGTGAGCTGTCATTCCGACGATAGACTTCAGCCTTGTGGCTGCTGTGATCTTGTTGGTCAGCCTGGCCGTCCTTCACTGCACCCCGCAAACGGTGCGCCCAATGGCAGATGTGACAATGCTGAGCTGAGCAATACCGGTGAGATCGGGCGCAAACGTATTGGTATTGGGCAATTGCTTGTCGCGTATCTCAGCCCGATCGTTTTGCACGCAAGATCGGGCTCGAAATACTGTACTTTATATGTGTATGAATGACTTGTAGTGTCAATTCGATGTGACAAGCGGAAGCTCGCCTGACCGCAGATGAGGTCTTAACCTTGTAAATGAGTAATACTAATTTGAGCTCTGAGTTCTGTCGTCGTGAATGTTGAGTCCAACATAGCCGCGACGTCATGTTGAGGCAACGCGCGAGTGCCAGTAACGATATTGAACATTTTGATACAAGCCGAACATATGCTTACCAATTTTCGGCCCTTCTATCAATGGAATTCAAGAACTTCTATTCATTTACAGTTCCCTAGGATCATTTCAGATATGGGGAATGAAAGAAGACCATTTGACTTCAAGAAAGGCATCAGCTGGTAGACTGCGCATACTATAAAGCACTTCGAACAACAAAGCGAGTCTTGCCATGGCATACAGTGATGCAGGTATGATAAACCATAAAGATGCAGGCCACCGCATCTTGTAACCTCCCATAGTATCCATGCCCAGGTTTTGGAATTTCTCGTGACAGCAAGCAACTACTTCGGTAGTTCCATACGTAGCTAGCAAGCCCCACATGACGAGACAATTGCCACGCCAAAGCCATGTCTCCCATGCCGTTTCGAAACTGAAGTTCCAGCCTGCGAGATGTATACTAGCAAATGAAGCAGTAGCCACTGCTAATGATAGATGCTGATAGATGTTGGCTAGTTGCGGATCTCGGTCGTTCGGAATGCGCTGGATCGGCTTGCTCTGCAAGCCGCGACGGAGTATCCAGTTGAAGAGCATCGGGTTCCATTTGCGGGCGATGTATGCATTAGGCTCGATGAAATCTAACGGTGTGTTTGTATAGTGCTCTAGGGTATCTCCACCACACGCTCCGACAATCTCCTTTAGACTTTTCTCTGTGAAAACTGTTGTAGGCGTCTCCACATCCAGTGGCTTTTGTAGCCAGTACCATAGTGTTGTAAGGGATGTAAGAGCTAGGGCGATACTGGATAGCTCCAAGGGTGTGATGGCGAGATGTTGTATTGCACGCGCGATCGTTTGGGTCGTCAACCACGCGGTCTGGAAGCATGCGAGAAATTTGGCGACTTTATCTGCATTACTTTTGTCCCAGATTTCCTTCTTGGTGACTCTTGGTAACGCGATGATATTATGCTCAACAAGATAACGAACTTGTTTTACAGTAATAGGGATGGTTTCGCTGTCGGCGGCCCGTAGTTGAAAGCCACCGCTGTCAGCGTAATAAGCGTGCTCGGTTGACCACTCCTCCTTGTCAAAGCCCAAATCTCGCCTCGACTGCGGACAGCCATGAAGTAAGTAAGCTCTGTCCCGATACTTTGTCTTTCTGTTAACCAAGGCAAGACTTCCCGAACCGTCGTCCATGTACGCAAAGGTTTTAGATACTGTGGTTGAAGTTCGCAAGACAGTTCTGCGCAATTTCTGCCTTCCCCGCCCACAGTTTCTTCGTAAAGAATGGTTCACAGAGCAGGATAAACAGACTGGCCGAGCCAACTTTTGCCGGTACACGGCTCACCCCTGGTATATCAAGCCGTCTCTCTCTGCGAGGTGGGGACCCAAAGCACTGCTACTGCGCCTCATTGGCGGCATGATTCCTGGGGAGAAGTATTTTCCAGACGGGTATCGCATTCAGGAGCTCGGGCCTTCGGAACTGGTCGGAAAGGGGGATGCTGAGATGAGTAAAACCAGGGAACACCTCAGGGCGAAAAGGAAGGGATGCGTCTTTTCACGGTAAGTGGCTGATGGTATGATGGCAGGGGTGGAGAGCGGAAGATCAAGAAGAGTTCCACATTTAGATAGACAAGGGGTACAGGGTCCACGGAAGCATTCCGCGATAGCTTCCCAATGACGGAATGCCGACCCCGCGCCCTCCCCGCGTTGATAAACACCAAGGTCGCATCTCATCAAGGTCGAATATACATTGAATTTTTCGCTTTTGCGTCGAGAAATTTATCATTCCCAAAACTACATCATGGCTGCTACAAAAGTAGCTCTTATCACGGCTAGCTCAGCGGGGCTGGGTGCCCAAATAGCTCGCGCACTTGCGCCGGATTTCCGCATAGTATGTTGACAACCACTCTTTTGTTCAATGGAGCATTTGGATTGACAGGAGGTTAGGTAATAAACTACTCCTCCAATTCGGATCGCGCGCAGTCCCTCATGAAGGAGCTCACATCCATACCCGGCAGTTCCTCGCAGGCGAACCCACGCTTCCACCTCGTCCAGGCAGACATGTCATCGAAACCCTCGGTCCAGAGCCTCGTAAAGGAAACGATTGAAAAGATGGGCCGCTTAGACGTTGTGATATCGAACGCTGGGTGGACGCGCATGACGACATTTACGGACATTGAGCAGCAAGTCAACGACGAAGACTGGGATAAGTGCTTCACCATGAATGTGAAGACACATTTGTGGCTGGCATATGCGGCGAAGGATGCTTTAGCCGAGAACGAAGGATGCTTCATCTCGACAGCGAGTGTAGCGGGTGTGAAGCCCAGCGGTAGCAGCGTTCCATATGCAGTGACGAAGGCTGCGCAAATCCACCTCATGAAGAGTCTAGCTGTTATCCTGGCGCCGAGGATTCGCGTCAATAGCGTCAGTCCCGGTATGCTATTAACAGAGTGGGGCCTCAAGTTTCCAGAGGCGAAGCGCAATGCTGCCATCAACAACACAAAGCTGAAGAGGTTGGCGACGGTTGAAGACTGTGCAGATCAGGTGAGGACATTGGCACTGAGCCGGAGTATCACTGGACAGAACATATCTATTGATGGTGGCTCATCGGTATAGCGATAATGAAAGCATTAGATTGAGATACAATGGAAAGAACACCATGGTCGTCCATCGCAGTTAGCGATACGACTGCTCATTGGAGGCCCCCACCATATACCCTGAGTCGTTCCGATTCCCCCTCATTACAGCTACAGCATCTTCATCCTTGCGATACAAATCCTTCATATACTTCTTGAAAGATCGGGACATGTTCACCGTTGTGCGGATGTGTTCTTTCTTGATGATGATGGTACCCCGGGAGTCTTTATCGCCCTCGGTCTCGGCCAGTGATACAGCAATTTGGAAAGCTGGGGGGTGTTAATGTATGCAGAGTTGTAGCAATTCTTGGACGTACCATTTCTTATCTCGCGCCCATTCCATTGCAGTTGACGCAGCTCTTCCGATTCTTCCACGTAAGCACGTGTGTTATCGTGCACCCTCATCTCACCCTCCCTTTCGCGCTCCAATTTCTTGAAGAACGACTCCCACACTTCTGCCCTTGCTTTTGGCGAGAATGGCGGATAGTATATTGTGAGGTTGATCCTCGAGATGAACGCTTCGTCAAACATGCCTACCCTGTTAGTAGTGAGGAAAAGGATGCCCTGATAATACTCCATCGCGCGCAAGAATGCAGCGACCAGGCTGTTGCGCTGAATATCTTGCACACGTCGATGTTCCATAAAGACATCCGCTTCGTCGATCAGGATGATAGCATTCCATGCTTTCGCGTACTTGAAGAAGCGTGTAAGCTTTGTTTCGACATCCTCCGGATCTGTTCCGATATCTGCAGACGTAATCGTCAAGAGGGGACGCCCTGTATTAGCTGCAATGCACTCTAGTGGAAACGTCAGTTTTAAAATGGATTTCAAATCGGCTCAGTGGACATACCAGCAGTGTAAGTCTTCCCGACACCTGGTTTTCCGTGCAGAAGAAAGATCAGCCCCTCGCCTTTGCCTTTCACGAAGTCAGTAGACCACAGGGCACTTGAATCCACGCTATCTAAAGCCATCTTTCCGCTTTTCAAATTTGCTTCTCTTGTTACTTCTGCTCGCAATTCCAGGAGGTATTTGTGGGTAAGACTCTGAATGAGCTGCTTGACATGAGGGTCTTCCAATACGAGGGTATCTAGCATGGACTTGTCATAATGGACGGGCTGGAACCCAGAAACTTGCAACAGAGCTGTTCTTGGTTAGTGAGGTACTTCAGAGTATCGAGGTAATTCCATACTCCATTGGCGTGCCTTCAGCACATAAGCGACTACGCTGTTGTTGCAAAGAAAATACTGGTGGTCTGTCATGCCTGATACGTTCATGGGCATGATACTGTGATACCCGCTGAATCTGGCTGGTATCCGTTGTGATTCGATGACTTCACGACAGTCTCTGCAATAGTGACGGTCAAAAATAAAGCCCTGCCCAGGCTCGGCATGCAAGTTAAGTACCCTGAGTTCGAATTCTTCATATGGAATACGATCCGGGTCTGAGACAACTGATCCTTCGACCTAAAATTATTAGCACAATATCACACGTTCATGGGTGGAACAATACCAAACGCCGCGGGAACGAAGAGGTATAACCGCGAAAATCCCAGCAACCCTGCCGTCTCAGTTGAAAGAAGGTGCTACCTCTTTTCTCAAAATATCTTCTGGCGTTCTCCTTTTCTCCCCAAATTTTGCCCCCAGTGCGATATTCGAAGGGATAGGCGACGAGTGAGGTAATCTTTACCTCGCCAGCGAGTGATGTAATGGGCTCGTGGACGATGGAGGGACCGATGCGGAAGATATCAGAGCACAGATTCCACATTCCGATTTCATAGCTGTGAACTGCCCCATTGATGACTACACAGTCCAGCGTTCCCATAACGTATGGCTCGTACTCGCCGACCTCGTTTCGGTCATACAGTAAGTCGATGCCAGGCGAGAAAAGAAGCCACAGCATATTGAAAGTAGCTACACCTCTTGCGTGTCGCTTACGCTCATCTTCTATTGCTGTCCCTAATGATTCATGTATGAAGTTTCTCACAATGGCTATATGCCTGTAAGCATGTTTGCCAGGACAAGCTACCCCGGTGCAGTTGTGAGACCTGTATCTCTCTTGATATTTGGCAATTGCATCGTCGTAGTGTACCAGTATTGAATAGGGCCAATACAACTTCAGGTTCTTTGCAGCAAGATCGTGACCGGGGGCGTAATCGACCACACATCGCAAAGCCTCCAGCACCGCTGGCGACATGATCTCAATATACGAGCGAAGCTGGGACTCATAAGGTGGTAAATTGACAGGTTTCCCAGCCTCTGAGCGCTGTGGAGATCCTGAGGGATCTTGTGTTGTAGACTTCGAGCTTGATAAAGCGCCTTCTGAGAATTCTGGTGCTTTAGCTTCTAGCCAAGTGCTCCGGACTTCAACGACCTTCCTGAAAATAGTAAGTCAACTTAATTGCCACCTCCTAACAGACGAGAGATCTTACATCACCGGCGACTCGACTAAGAAGGGTTGTTCGATTTCAGCGGCTGGTTTGGGTAGTGGCCGACTGTGTATGTGCTCTCCATCGGGTTTCTGGTAGCGGATTCCATAGAGCACCTCATTACGTTGTTTCGAGTCTGCTACTTCGGCACCATTCTTTTCCACATCGTCTTTTGCATCAATATGGGCATTGCTGATGCTGTTGCCGTCGACACTATCCACAAGTGGTGGCATCTTGATAATTAGGTATCAACAATATGTCGTGCACGGGCTGGTAGTCGTCAGCCTGATCTTGTTGAAGTGACAGAACGCCGTCCGGGTCAACAAAAGTACACGAACGATTGAACCGACAGATCGCTTTGATTGAAGATGGAGTACGATAGTTCAGGTTAAGAGCATATGCAGAGAATTCGAGAACCTGCAAGAACACATCGTCTCAGTAGCGCATTGCAACGGCACTCTATTTGCACCGCAGTTTCCAGCCTTACATGGGTGGCTGTCATACTGTCGCCTAGACCGTGTCTATTCGACTGCTTAATCATGTAGCACTGGGGCGAATTCCTACCAGAGTCAAACTCTTTGGAGCGGGGCAATCTTGTGTGGAACGATCAGCTTCATGAGCCGCAAGGCTGAACATTCTTCCGTCCAATTGAGCCTTGCCACGTCGGACTTACCGATCAGTGAGCTTACATTCGCAATCTGCGTCAGTCTCATCTCAGTAAGTAATTCTCAGATTGGCGTTTGCTGACACCTTTATCTGATCTCGGACTGGGTGACAGAGTTCTCGGGATGGAGAAGGCATTGAAAGGCATTGAAAGGCATGTGGCATTCGAAACCCACGGTAGAGATTGTACCATCAACATGGCGAACTTTCAAGTATCCGAAGAAGAGCAATTCGTGCCACGAGAGATTGTACGCGCCTTTTCTATGCGCATCAGAGCGAACAATGAAAATGATACCGATGGTGGATCGGAGATAGAGAGAGCTCTTGTACAAAACCTTCAAGATGACGAAAGTCAGCAAAGGAAGCGCATTCGGCAGATAAATGAGTACCTCGACTCCACGAGGTAAGAGTTGTGATGGCCTGGTAGAGACTGCTTGCAATAGCTAATCAGACTCGCATTAAAGGCCCCAGGAACTTGCAAAGCTGAGCCAACTGAGACAAGCACTGCAGCTGTCCATGAACGAGTTCACTTCTCGAGTCCACAAGAGTTCACCTCAGGATGTCGCACCCAGAAAGATCGAGGCTTGGGAGGATGTCGCCTCAATAGTCGAAAACATGATGGACCGCCTGAAACGTAAACAAGACGCGAGCAAATTTCACCGCGCTATCAAACACCTTCGTACATTTTGTAACACTGTCAAAGCGCACTCTACGGGTTTGAAGATGTTGCCAACCAGCAATGACTATGTCACAGTCTTCTATGGGGCCCTTGCCACGGTATTGCAGGTTCGTATCTATCAAAAGCTCCTTTCGGCCAGGTGGCAAGTGCTGATACTTCGATAGGCTTCAGAGGGTTATACCAAAGTTATGGAAGCATTGCCTCGGGCGCTGGTTGAGATCAACGATGCAGTCGCCGCAATAGAGAAGCGCTCGTGGCTATTTGAGAACGACACGATGAAATGTTACATGTGGCGCATTTACAGCCAGATATTCTCATTCTTTGGAGAAGTCATCCGCTGGTATACAAAGCGATCCGTTCAACGCCTTCTGAGTAGTTTCAATGAACATCTGCCAGAGTTCTTTGACGATCAAGTCGAGGAAATCCAGAAATTGGCGAAACTGGTCCACAACGAAGCCGACTTTCGAGCGCAGGCAGATGCGCAAATCAACAGATTGTATCTAGAGGAGATGGATGGGAAGTTCAATAGGTTCATGATGGAGCTACGCGAGAGAGACCGTGCTCAGCGTAGCAGATATGAACGCTTTCGCGAAGCGTTGGAGGAAAAGAAGCGATATGAACTCTGGGATAAGCAAGTTCTAGAAAAAACACTCCTGGAAACCTGGAACAAAATCAAAAGACAGGATACTGGATCCGCAATGATCGAGATTCTTGAAGAAGATGCCAGGAGGCGGATTTCTTGGCTCGAGGGGCCAGAGAACATAGAGTTGGTGCATTTCGACGGCTTTCTTGGTTCGCGCACTTCAATGCGAAGGGATAGTGGTGACCTTGATACCCCCAAAGGAACGCGAGATGTGTTACTCTTGCGCTCAGCCAGACTGGAAGATTGTTTCGACCGCGCCAAAGTTATGATACCCCGGTCGTCAGAAAACGAAGCTGCCTTTGCGGACCCAGATGTGGCGGATCAGATCCGGTCCTGGATCATGGCAACTGATTCCCAGATATTGTATACTTCTGGGACAGACCCGTTTGGCGAGAGCTCTCAGACCTCCGATGCAATCAGTCACTATGCACTAGTCGTTCGAGAAGCAGGCTTAGCCGTATGCTCGTACTCCTGCTCGCTTCAGAGTGAAAATCCACCTGCAGGCCGCACACGAGAAACGATGGAGCTTGTTGCTTTGGTGTATAGTTTGATACGCCAATTGGTCGAACTCCTTCCGTCTACCCCTGAGTCGAAAGGTGTATTGATGGACGGCTTACGTTGGACTGAGCTTGACGGAGCGTTGAGTACGTTTTCGGTGGCGCTGGATATTCTCAATACTCTCTTGCATGCGACAAAGCATGCAGTCGTCATAATCATCATCGACGGTATCGATTTGCTGGACGATCCGAGTCACAGAAGTACTGAAAAGTGGCTAACAGCCCTTGTGCAATTGCTTGCAAAGCTTCCGGTCATGACGCAAGGTGCAGTCTTCAAGGTATGGTTTAATTCTGGCGGAATCTCGACAACCCTGTTCGAAACTTTAGAGCCAAGTCAAATCGCGATATCAGGCTTATCGGACTTTCGCTCTGGTAGGCAGATGGCCGGCAGTGAGCTTTTAATGCTATAGTAGGCCATAGAGGCACTATCAGATGTGCACCTGAGGTCGCGCGTATGCTAATTCGAATGATTGGCTGAAATTTCCCATTCTCGCTTGATCATTATTGAACGAGAATCATGACTGGCCAAAGAGGCACTTTCGTCCAGTTGGCACTCTGAGCTGTTGCTCGCTACAAGATTGAGCTTCTTAGACCTCTTCTTTGGATTCCCTTGCAGGGACGCAGTACGAAATCGGGACATCGGAAGATCCTGGGAACAGGCTTTCGATCCGGCACTCAAACTGGGGAGCGATCGCAGTTCATGACTTCGGTTCGTTTGGCTATCTTCATTCGTTGTTGCTTCAGGTACGCGTACCAGGGAAAGACCTGCGGTCATGAATCCTTGGGTAAAGCCCTTGAGCAGAGGCGTCGTTGAAGATATCAAACTATAGGATAGAGAGACGTTCTGCCAAGCGACAGTCGAGACGATGTCAATGGCGGACTGGTGATTGCCCACGAACTTAGAGTAAGCGAGCAGGTGCATAAGGGAGAACGCGATATTTCTGAGAGGGGTGAATGTTAGTACCAAATCCAGAATACGTAGCAAAATCGAGATCATGGCTTACGGCGTTCTGGTGGAGAATGCGAGCATGACAACCACTTTGCTCTTGGTCGCCAGAAGAGTATCGTAGAGGCCAATCATGGGCAAGAGTGTAATGACAAGTTCGGTAAACGCATCGCCAGCAGCGACTGCCCTCAGCCATGGAATAAAATTAGTACAATGGGCTTCACCAGGCTTTGGGATGATGGTATCGGCTGAGCAAATAGTTGTGGCTGCAAGGACGCTGACTAGGGTCCATATCACGACAAAGCCCGAAGCGCCTATCGCCACGCGGGATACTCTCACATTCTGTGTGAAGACTGCCCGGAGTAAGATCAGCATGGATATTTTCGATAGGCCGAGGGCGATGTAGAGTAGGATATGGCTTGTAAAGAAGGACTAACGATAGTATCAGCGCTTACTTGTTACCTAGTCAGATACCGCGTTCGAGGGACTTCTGCTGACCTTTTGGACTTGTGAAATCCCTGAATCGTCAATGATCTTGTATGATTTTCCGAGGCCGTTTCTCAGAGATCTAAACAGCGAACCCCACATGCCAAATCCCACCAACTATATCATTGTTAGTCGAGCTGTGGCAGAAGAGTAGCCATGGCAACAAGCATCCGGACACATACGTGCGCCAGAATAATGACGATGTCGTCAATGGTATGTGCTTTCCATTTTGTGTATCCCAGACGGATTGCCAGAACCAGAACAGTATAGATCAGTGACAGTAATGAGGCTACCCAAAGTGGAGCGCTGTGATTGTCTGGCGTGATGTGAGCAAACCGATTGTCCGATGCCCTATCCAGGTGTCGGGGGATGAAATCAGATGTCATCATTGGTATAAGGCCCAACAGAGTAAGAGCGAGAAGGTGTATGAGGCTATCGTGACAAAGACAGCTACTAGTATCTGGTACGCGATGCACGGTGACCAAGTATTCGTCTGACGAGGCACAGACGCATGCCAAAGACACGAACTGTGCCACTCATGCCATTCCAACACGCTGGAAATTACGATGCGCAGCGTTAAAATCTGCAAGAGCAGGAATGCGTCTGACGGTGTCCGCCATGTTTGATCTCGAGCGCTGTTTGAAAACTTTCTTTCGGCATGATTATTGCATTTAGCAGCGAAGCTCAGGGTAATCGGCTTATGCTACAATGCCAGGACAACCAATCGTTGGTTGATTGCGAGTAAGTGTTCTCTCTATGACCTGTCGAGTATGCAAATTGGGACGTGGGTTCGGCGCTGCTGCAGACCGAAGCTGCGCCGATAAGAAGCGAGCCGTGCCGCGCGCTGTGAAAGGCGGATCTGGAGAGTAAGAGCATATAGTAGCGCTCGGTGATACCGCTGGAGTAGGTATGAATCCTCGGAGGAGCTCTTCAATCGGCCACGATATGCTGGGTTTTGTATGGGCGAAGGTGTTTTCCGTGGTGGTTACTGCGCGCCTACGCATTTCGGGTTGTTGCCCCGTCGGGCCCGGCATGACTTCCCCCCTGCGCTATTTTCTTCCCCCACGCGCGGGCCGCTCGCACGCCACCCGCTCGACAACCTTCAACTGACTTTCCCTTTCTGTATCCGCACATGACTCCGAAATGAAGCCCGTCACCGGCTCCAGATTGTCCGTTGGATGTGGATGTTTTGGTGGCTTCTAAGGCTCCTGGTGTTTCCATATTCAGTGCACCGTATGACTATGGCATGCTCGCTGCTTATCTTTGTACTCTGCGGTATCCAAGAGCCGTCTCCATGGTAGGTCTGCCAGGATGTCTACGCGTCTTTCGTATTGATTGTGATCACACATGAAACCTCCCAGGCCGTCTTTTCCTCGATGCGGGATCGAGGCACGGTCGTGCATCCAGACTGCAGTTACGCCGGAGAAGTTCCACTTCTTCAGACGTTCATGACCAGATTGGTGGAGCGGCCAGGACCCTGCTTTTCTCCCAGTTCCTTGCGATCCTTCTCAACAGTCTGCGCCATTTACCCTGCAGGGGCTCCTGCCGACTGACAAGGCCTCGGCACTTTGGATCGTCACGATGCAACCTGATGTGTCGCTTACAGAATCCGGTATCGCGTCCAAGAGTGGAAGAGACTTTTCAAGAGGTCGCCTACAAGTGACTGTACTACAGACTTCAAATGCGCTCTGGTAATCTGGATTCTTTCCTGAGATCTTCTATATTCCTTCCCCATACAGTGCCCTAGTTTCCCGTGAACATGGACGACAACGTTCGAAAGGGTCCTGCGGAGACCACCGACTATCGCAACAGCATCGAACTAGCAAACACCGTTGCTGTGGGCGAAAAGGATGGCACACACGGTGATGAAAACGATATGGATCGGATGGGAAAACTGCAGGTGCTAAGGGTAAGGTCGAAAGAGCGTTGTGAGAAATCATCCAATAGCTTATAAGACTGTTAGCGGCAATTCAAATTCCTCTCCATCTTCGGTTTCGCCATGATCCTTGGCAACAGTTGGGAATACTCATTGATGTAAGTCGACGGCACATAGAGACAAGATACAACGCTGACCATTCCTCTTCCCAGTGGCATCGGCATATCCTTGTTCAATGGCGGCCCTGCTGGTGGTATCTGGATGCTCGTCGTCGTCTGCTTCGGCATGTTCTTTGTCACACTCTCATTCGCAGAAATGGTCTCGATGTACGTATGGAAGGTACAATCATCTATAAGAACGTCACTGATCCATGTTTTTAGGGCCCCAACGGCTGGTGGACAGTATCACTGGGTGTCCGAACTGGCGCCCGTGAAACACCAAAGGTTTCTTAGCTACGTCGTTGGTATGTCACTTTATATTTGCAGCTGAGATACGCAATACTGACCAATTGTATCAGGTTGGCTCTGTGTCATTGGATGGCAAACCGGCATGGCCAGTACGGCTTACGCGGTAACTCAACAGCTCCAGGGCCTCATCGCATTGAACATGCCGACCTACGTCATTGAAGGCTGGCATGGCACTCTTTTCTCCATCGCCATTGTCATGTGCTCGATCCTGTGGAACACTATCCTAGTGAAAAAGCTTCCACTAATGGAGGGTATTGCTCTTGTTCTCCACATCTTCGGTTTCTTCGCCTTCGTCGTCGTCCTCTGGGTCATGGGCCCACGCTCAGATACCAAGGAGGTATGGACCAGATTTGAAGATCCCAGTGGGTGGGGCAACACTGGCCTTGCTACGCTCGTTGGTATTCTTGGCCCTATACTTACTTTGGGAGGCGCCGATTTGGCCGTTCATCTTGCTGAGGAAGTCAAAGACGCCGCCTATGTTACCCCGAGGGCCATGGTAGCCACAGCCATTGTGAACTACTCGCTAGCCTTTGTCATGACCGTCACTGTATTCTCCACGCTAGGAAATGACCTCACGGCTATCCTCTCCACCCCACTCGGCCAGCCATGGATTCAGATCTTGTTGAATGCGACCGGATCGATAGTGGCCACAAACATCATGACAGTAGCCATTTGCTTGCTGCTCCTGTTCTGCTCTGTCAACCAAGTCACCGCCTGTTCGCGCCAGATCTGGTCCTTCGCTCGCGACCAAGGGCTCCCATACTCAGCTTGGCTCGCTTACGTACAATGTTCCCTCCTCGGGATAAGATACTCAGCTAACAAGCCATCCAGGTACCTCCGGGTTGGGACATTCCCGTCAACTCTGTGATGTTTACATTTGTGTTCTCATCCTTGGTATGTCTCATCATCATTGGCTCGTCGATCGCTTTCAACATCATCCTCTCCTTGTCGGGCGTTGCCATTTTCACCTCCAACATCATCGTCATCGGCTGCATGTTCGTGAAGCGCCTTCGTGGAGAATCTCTCCTTCCGTCTCGGTTCGATCTCGGTAGAGCTGGTCTGCTCGTGAATGGTATCGCGCTCTGCTACCTTGCGATAGCCGTGGTCTTCATCCTCTTCCCATCAGTACCGAACCCATCGTTGATAGACATGAACTGGTCATGCGTCATCTTCGGTTGCTTTGCAATCTTCTCGATGGTCTATTACTACCTTTACGGTAGACACAGCTACAAAGGACCTGTGGCATATGTCAAGAAAAGCATTTAATCTTGACAGAGCTAAGGGGCTAGTCTGGCTCGTAGGACGCACACGCAAGAGAACAGGTTGTGTATATATTTTCATACTAAAACACCAATTGAATCACTCTTCATAACATGTTTGCTCTACGGATACGCTGGGTATGTAGCCCCCCAAGGCTGATACCCGTCACCCTGGAAGATCTTCTCAAGCTGCCGTCTCCTCACTCCGACATTCCCGCCATCAAACAAGGCAAGACAAGCCGCATCTTCGAGTAATTTAGAAAACGGCATATCCTTCGCATACGACTTCCTACTCTACCTGTTAGCATCCATAAAAACATTGAAATCAAACACTGAAAAACACAAAAGAGCGGAAAGAAAGAAAAAGAGAGAAAACATACATGCCCACAACCCCCATGCAAGCCAGCACAACCTCAGTTGCAACCTCACTACACCAAACCTTAGCCTCAATTGCAATCTCCATCTTCTGCTCCCAGCCCACACTCTCCTCTTTTATCTCCAGTACTGCGACAGCCTTCCACGTCAACGCGCGCGCAGCCTCAATTTTCATTTTAGCGTCAACAAAGCGATCAGCCACACTCTGATGCCCCAGTATAGTGCTCCGCCCACCGCGCGTCTCAGTCTTACAAAACGCCAACGCTTCCTCAAACGCACGGCGCATGATACCCACACTCATAGCACCCACTAGCGCCGCACTCGTCGTAAATGTCTGTTCAACGGGTTGCGCGCCCTCGCCGGGTTCCGCAAGCAGATTTGTGGCTGGAACGCGGAAGTTGGAGAAGCGCGAGTGGGGTCCATTGACGGCTTTGTGGCCGCCGAGCTCGGGGTCAGATAGCACTGTATACGCAGCCGTCTCATTCGCTTCGACATCAGCGCGCGTCACGAGAAGAATCAAGATATTCGACGCGGGCTCTGAGTGCGGATTTTGGATCGTATCGGGTCTGCCGTGGCGACACACGATGCACTGCAAGTCCGCGCCACGGCCGTCCCAACCGCTGGAATTCGTGGTCCAGAGTTTCTCGCCGTTGATGATCCATTCTTCGCCTTCTTTGTACGCTGTTGTTTGGAGGCCTGGTGTGCCTTTTTCGAGCCAGTTTGCGGTGCCGCCGGGCTCGCTGTGGACGAAACTTGCGATCTTTTGGCCGGCTTGGGAGAGGAATGGGGTAAGGAATTGGGTTTGCTGGGCGCTGCTGCCGGAAAGGATGAGGGGTGTGAGACCCAGGCCGGTGCCTAGGATGGTGATTGCGGTGCTGGGGTCTATGGCGTAGAGTTCTTCTACTACGATGGCGGCGTCGATGAGACTGGCTGAAGTGCCGCCGAGGGCAACAGGGATTTGGCCTTTGATCAAGCCGGCGGAAACGGCGCTTTGGTAGATGGGGAGAGTGGCTTGGAAGCGTGCGGTTTGGGTGGTGAGGGCAGAATAGAGGGAAGGGGCTGTGGAGAGGACGTTTTGGGCAAATGCTTGGGCGTTGGCCCGGAGCTCTTTCTGCGCTGGGGTAAGGGTGAAGTCTATCATGATGAGAGTATGGAGATTTGCCTTGTAAATAATCCACACGGAATCAGGCCGCTTTTGTATGCATACTCATACGAGCATCATTGTGGGGTATGTAGGTCAGCATGCAGTCAGCATCACCTGTCCAATGGTTGCAGACTTCTTATTGGTCGTAGTATCCATTTTCATAGCGTTGTACGCGCAGGGCGGGAATGTGGTGTGAAGGGGTTTGAGGCGAAAGAAATGGGGTATCTTATTGTAACTCCAGGGTCTAGGCCCAAATGGCAACGCTGTCGAATCATCGCAAACCTGAAATGTCCCTTGACATGGATTGGACACGGCTCTCGAGCTCCCTTTTCTTCTTCTCCAGTTGGCGCATCTCTTCTTCTTCTCGACGTATGTCTTCCTCGGTCAAGGGCGCAACGGGCTCGGGCTTCTCTTCGGGCTCGTCTGCCTCGTCCATGTAGTCTTCCCGTGACTTGTTCAGTTTTCCAAGCTGAATCTGCTGCTCTGCTAGTCGTTCCTCGTAGTAGTCTACTGATGCTGTGACTTGAGCGTGTCGTTGGCGTAAGGAAGCAATCTTGTCGTGCACGCCTGGTATTGGGCTGTTCTTGGTTAGTGGTGTGAACATGTCTGCAGCTAGGTCTTATGTACTAGACGCCAAGGAGCTTTTCGGCTCCTTCGAGTAAAGATTCCACGTCAATCTCGTTCTTGTTGTTGGGGTTGTACATCCTGTAGCCCAAGCCTGAACCCGCACCTCCTCCGCCGCCTCTCCGTATCCTTTCCACCAGTTCATTGCCGAGAACTGCAGCGACAGCCGTGTTACGCCTGGGTGCTCTCACGGCATTGGCGCCGCCTCCGGATATGCTGGTACCGCCGCCTCCATTGGGGTTGAAGATGGTGTTGCGCCGGTTGGTCGACGGGGCTGGTTCTGTATGCTTTGGGGCTGCTGGCGGCGGCGGAACCGAGAACAAGGCGCGCTCATGCAATTCCGTGTCTCGAATCAGGCTGGTGATATCATGATTCTGTAGCAGCGCATTGGTGAATATCTTTGGCGTGGCGAATCTGGGGAGAGTTCAGTCGCGTGGCTGGGTGAAAGGGCGATGGACATACGGCAATTCGGCAATAGACGCCGAGCAAAGCGATATCTGCTCCAAATGCGCGTCAAGGAGCGTCATGGTGTTTGTTCTCTACAGTCTCGGAAAGTGTAGGCTGGGGTGACGCGGGGCGTAAACAATGGCGGCGGCTCGGTGCTCGATAACTATTCCCCGACGTTCCGCCATGGACTGGCGTCAGTGAAGCTGGGAGCTCGGCCCTCAGTCGAGCATCAACACCAACCCTCGCCCACCGCCATCACCGCCATCACCGCCATCACCGCCACCACTACCCGGATATTCCCACCGCACCTTCCTTCGCATCCCCGTATCCCACAAGAGCGATCATCATGGCGGACAGCATGGAAGGCGTCGTCACGGCGGCCGAGGAGCCCAAAACCGAGAGCGTTGAGCAGAAGGCCATTGCTGGTAAGTAGTCGACGTGGTTGCGCAACATGCCCTTTACCTCCAAATGCCCCTGTACCAACTGCACGACATCGTGGCCGGTCCGCAAGATGTGTCCCAGCCATATCATCGCCACCGAGATTGCCTCGTGCAAGTATCTATACCAGCGTGCTGACCCGACGACTGTAGACATTCGCAGCAACTTTGGCCTCTTGGAGCGAGCAGTGGCCCAATTCGATACCCGCTTCACCCTGCGTGCCCTCCGCTCAATATCGTCTCTCCGCAAGAGGCTCACCGACCGCGTACTATGTTCCGTCATCATCTTGACATACTCGCCTAACAACGCCACGGCGCGCACCTTTATCGAGTACATCGGCATGGACGGCGAGGCGATACAGAGCGTCGTATCTCAGTACAAGGAGGAGGTGCAGCTCAACAAGAACAACACCAAGGAGCCACTGCCCGAGGTGGATGTATACATAGCCATTCTGATACAGGTATGTTTGTCAGCAGCAGATGCAAGGCAGTGACTGACGAGCATAGGTATATCTATACGACCAGAAGGAGTTTGAAGAGGGCGCCGAGTTCGCCGAGAGTTTGGTAGACAAGATCCGGGAGCTGAATAGGCGGACGCTCGATTCGCTCGCAGCAAAGGCCTACTTCTACTTCTCGCTCTTCCACGAGGAGATGGATCCCAAGCCCCCGTCCAAGCAGTCGCCCGTCATCAACATCCGCGGAAAGCTGCTCGCCGCCCTCCGAAGCGCAGTCCTCAGGAAAGACCCAGATACGCAGGCGTCCGTCACCACGCTGTTGCTCCGAAACTACCTTTCGACCGCAGACATCACACAAGCCGATTTGCTCGTGGCACAGACACAATTCCCGCCAAACGCTCCCAACAACCAGGTCGCGAGGTACCTGTACTACCTCGGTCGCATAAGGGCCATTCAGCTGTCCTACACCGAGGCTCACGAGCACCTGGTCAGCGCTACCCGCAAGTCGCCATCTGCGCACTGCGCCACGGGCTTCTATCAGGCCTCGATGAAGCTCCTTTGCGTGGTTGAGCTGTTGATGGGCGACATTCCTGAGCGCGACGTCTTCAGCCAGCCCCGCCTGGAGCGTGCAATGGAGCCCTACTTCCGCCTGGTCCAGGCTGTCCGTGTCGGTGACTTGCAAGGCTTCCTGAAGGTTGTTCAGCAATCGTCGTCCGTCTTCCATCGTGACGGCACCTACACGCTCATCCTCCGCCTGCGACAAAACGTCATCAAGACGGGCATTCGCATGCTGTCGCTTTCCTACTCACGCATCTCGCTCCGCGACATTTGCATTCGTCTTGGCCTCGAGAGCGAAGAGTCGGCCGAATACATTGTTGCAAAGGCTATCCGCGACGGAGTCATAGAGGCTTCAATTGACCACGAAAAGGGATTCATGCAGACCAAGGTGGCTGGAGACATCTACGCAACCCGCGAGCCTGGTGAGGCCTTCCACGAGCGCATCCAGGCGTGCTTGACTCTGCACGACGAGTGCGTCAAGGCGATGCGCTACCCAATGAACCAACATCGTCTGGAACTCAAGAACGCTCAAGAGGCGCGCGAGAGGGAGCGCGAGTTGGCCAAGGAGATTCAGGATGGTGACATTGACGAGGATGATGCGGCTGGAGACTTTGAGGGCTTGTAGGAGGGGCATTGAAGTCTGGAGAGTCTGATAGCCGAGCGTGTAAGATAGCCATAGGCGGGCTGGCATTGATAGGCGCTTGCAGAGATGAGAGGGATAAACATGTTAATGATGCATGAATAGAAAATACCTGAGACGACGCAAGCTTTGCAAAACAGCTTCGACTCAACGTTCCTGCAGTGACATGTGACAGATGGCAGCAAAAGTCGCTAATCTGGATGAACGGCGGTACCTAGGCACCCCTGTAGCACATCGATGCGAGAGCTAGCCGGTTGAAGCAAGATTCCGTGAATTAGCCCCCGCCGGCTGTCCAAGATGCAAACCGTCGCGCGCTGCTGCCCCACACCAGCTCTACCTCACGTCACCACTCCAACCCGTCCTAGTGCGTCGTCGCGACTCCACCATGCTTCATTGCCGCAGCCATGTAAGCCCGCGCCTCTCTATGCGCGAACCGTCAATGGCGCCGTGTCTAACAAAACCCCCAGGATTGACGTATCCCGGCGTCTCCGGCGCGCCATCCTTCTCGACGACCTCTCGCTGGTGAAGCGCATCATCCGCAACAACCCCAACTACATCCGCAACCCCGACTTTGACGACCGCTCCAACACGTCACTGCACCTCGCAGCCAAGCACGGCTCCACGACCATAGCTGAGTACCTCGTCGACGTAGGCCACGAAGATGGCATGATAAGCCGGAACAACGACTGGGAGACGCCGCTGATGCTGGCCGCCATGTCCGGCAAAGAAGAATGCGGCGTGTACCTCGCGAAGCGGTTCCCCGAATGCGTAGGCTGGAAGAACAAATCCGGACTCGACGCGTTGATGCTGGCCTGCAAATCTGGGTCTGGTACCCTGCACTTTATCCCCACGCTCATCGTCCATGGCCCCAGTATCCTGTCTGCGTGCGACGACCAGGGCAACACGGCGCTGCACCACGCATCTGCGGCCGGCGAGCTCAAGGCGCTCAGGATGCTGCTTCAATACGGCGCGAATCCGCTCGCGAGTAATAGTTATAGCTGGACGCCTGTGCATTACTCGGCTACCGGCGCCGCGGAGGCGTATTTCAAGACCCTCATCATCGAGTTTGAGAAGAAGAAGGCCGAGGGGAAACGCGCGGTCAAGGAGAGAGAACGCCAGCGCACGGGTGGTGTTAGACTGGTTACTGATGCTGAGGGCTTGAATCAGGCGAATGCCGCCATGATGAATGGCGCCGGTGGTGAGAGGCTGCGTGCGAGAGATGATGCTGCTATTGCTGGTTTGCCGGCCCCCGGTATGGACTGGAGTCCGGTTGAGAAGAGACGTGCTATGACGCCTACTGAAGGCAGGGGCTGGGCTTTTACGTCGGATGGGATTAGGCCGAGGGCGGAAACGGGTGAGTCTATCTAGTCATGATGGGGTTTTTACTTTGGGGGTGCGGGGTTGGTGGTGTTGTATCATGGTATATCCGGGACTGTTGTGTTCGGGAGTTTAGGTGTTTTTACGTTGTGGTCGTGTCGTGTAAGATTAGAACGTTTGTCTTGAACATGCGCTGGACGCGATATAGAACTATATCGTTCATTGAAACTTAACTTGTCTGGTCTTACGCGTGATGGACTTATGGGTTGTGTCTGTTTTATAAGTGTGGTATACAGATCGGTGCATTCGGGGATTGCGACGAACGGGGCGTGGTGTGTGCGGTGTCAGTATGCCTGTAGACGGTGTTATTTTGACGGGTGTGGTAAAGCTGTGTCATGTAAGATGTGAAGTTCTGGACGCGGCCATGTGTCGCTGTCGCACCCCTTCGCAACCCGGAGTCACGGTGACTTCTTGGGGCCTTCGCGACACCCAGTTATCACACACCCCCACATCACATACCGAGTTTCACAAGGGCCATGCAGAGAGACAGTAGAATGATTTTCTAGTGAATTGCATTTGTGGTATAGCTAAACTGAAAGAAACTCCATGCTGAGAGGACGTACGCCAGAGAAAAGAACCCATGCCTGCAAAACGCCAAAAGAAGATACGTAACTCCCAAACGCAGCAACAGAAATTCAATGCTATGATCCGCTGATCCGTACCTGTGCGATGCATATGGCCCAATATGTGCACAACGATGCTGAAAGGTAATAAACGCCGCCCAAACAATGCAAAATGCAACCCTTCATAGATAGCGGTAGTCTGGTGCGCGAGACCTGCGGTTGCGCCCTCGAGGGTTGACCGGTTGCCTGTCGTACGCATCGTTGTCCTGCTGTCCCTGTCCCCATTGTGCCTGTCCTTGTCCCTGGCCCTGTCCTTGACCTTGTCCCCATTGACCTTGTCCTGGTCCTTGCATTTGTCCGCCCCATCCATACTGCTGTTGTTGTTGCTGTTGTTGCTGCTGTCCGTACGGTTGTTGTTGTTGTCCGTAGCCAAAGTTTTGCTGAGGGAACCACTGCTGTTGCTGTTGTTGCGGTTGGAAGCCCATCGGGTAGCCGTTCTGAAAGCCCATCTGTTGAGGCATGCCCATCGGCATCGGCATGTTCATGTTCATAGGCATCCCCATGGGGCCCATGGGCGCGTTCTTGAGCATTTCCATCTGCTGGATGAAATCCTGTTCAATCTTTGTGGCGGGGTCGGCCGCTTGACGCATAGCTTTAGGCGCAGTAGGTGGCTTGATGTCTGTCGGAGGCTCTTTGCGCTTTTTGGAAGATGTAGAGTCAGTATCGGAGGCTTCGTCCGCCACCGCCGCAGTAGTAGAACTAGTAGTATTTGTAGTGTCATTCGCGACAGGAGAATTTGCGTTGTCAGTAGCATGTGATTGAGAAACTGATTCATTTGTTGAAGCAACTGCTGCCTTTGCTGCCTTCTCCTTCTCTGCTGCCTTTTCTGCGTCATATGCCTTGAGAGACTTGACCATATCATCGTCGGCAATGAGATCATCCATTAAAACATCCTCCTTTGCACAGTTTGGGCAAATCAAATCTCCGTCTGCGAGCGCATTGTCGATGCACTCGCGGCAGTATGTCTTACCACAACATGGTGTCTTGACTGGGTCGACAAATCTCTGGTTGTCGATCGGGCATTCGAGACCGCGCTCGCGCAGCTCTCTGCTGGCAGCATCAGCGCTCGCGGCGCGCGCTCGCGATGCGTTTGTCTTCTCTTGGAACTTGTCCCAAGCCTTTGTATCTGTCATGACTTGTACGTATTCGCCGTCGGCATTGAGCATGACGCCTTTGGCGGCTTCTTCGTCGACAGGCTTCTCGACCTTCTTGAGGAATGATTGTGGTATGCCAGTGGTGCGCTTGGCCTGAAAGACGGGCTTGAAGTCGGGGTCGTCGTTCGTGGGGCAGGCTTGTATCCAGTGGCCTTTGATGTTGCAGCGACGACAGACATAGCCTGGTGGCGGTGGGTGTGATGGGACAACGACGTTCTTGGTGTTGTTCTTGCGATACACAGGTTTTGCGTGCGAAAGTGCCTCTTTCTGGGCGTCCCAAGCCATGGCTGACTCAGCCAAAAAGGCTGCTTCGGCGTCTTCGGGGGCGGCATTGTTCGCCTGGGGTACCGGTGGCGCGGGTTTGCTGTGTGTGGTGATGGCTCGCGATGGAGCCTTGCCAGTGACATATCTCGCGGCTCTGCCTTGGCCTTTTGGAGCTGGGCGGCGAATCGCGATGACGGTGGAAGAGCGGGGTATAAGTGTTGTGTCGTCTTTGTATTCGGAGGCAGGGTCATCTTGTGGAAAGATGTGTAGGTTGAAGTCAGTTCCGTCGCCCAAGCCGCTCGCACTGATGATCTCTCTCTTCAGCTCGAAGACGCTCAGTTCGGTGCCATTAAATATAATGCGCTCGGAATCTCGCGAATTCTTGAACTTGTAGAAAATGGAAGAAGTCATGGTGGTGTGTTGTGGTGTGTTTTGGTAGTGCGGTGGTATGGTATGTAAAGGTGGTGAGGTGAGAGTCGAAGGACGGGCACCGAGACCCTACTTAAGTAAGCACGCACGGGCCACGTTGCGCGAACCATAGAATCGCACCAAAACGCAGTGTGGAGGTCTACACATCACTGAAAATACTTTGGATATTTTTCCCATGACACGACATTGAAGCCCTCCAGGCTGCTACAAGACATTTAAGACATTTCATTTGGCAGAAACCGTTGAAGTCCTCCAGGCTAAGCCATGTTTCCGACACGTCACCTAGCAAAAGTCATTGGAGTGCTCCACAATGAGCTATGGCATTTCAAGAATGTCAACCAGCAAAATTCATTGAAGCCCTCCAGACTATCACATGAGATTTCAAATACGACACCCAGCAAATGTCACTGAAGTCCTCCATGCCACGACATCGCATTACAAATCCAGTTCTCATGGAAAGTTAATGAAGTCCTCCAAGCTCACGTATGACATTTCAATTTTTGTTTTCCGCGAAAATGGACTGAAGTGCTCCTGGCTGAGACATAGCATTCTAAGCATTGTGTTCTACGAAAAGTCATTGAAGTGCTCCACGCTCACACATGACATTCGAGAATTTTCTTTTGGCTACAATTATTCAAGTACTCCACGCTGGCACACGACATGTACGAAATAAAGCTTTCTACTATCTGGAATGCTCCACACTCACACATGACAAGTTTGAATCTTCTTGGTTCCGAGTTACTGAAGTGCTCTACTCTAGCACATGACATGCATGAAACATAACTTTCTAATTTCTGAAATACTCTAGACAGGCACATAACATACATGAAATAAAGTTCTCTACTATCCGAAGTCATCCAAGCGCATCTAAAAAAAATTGGACATGCCACCAGAAGAACTTTATTGAAGTGCGCTAGGCCAACACATACTCTACGCCAAACGAAAGTTTCAGCCTTCTGAAGTCCTCCAGGCTCATCTCATCAATCTCAAACGCGGAATCCGCACCTCATCCTCCTCACGCCCTCGGGTCACCGCAAGAATCCTGGAATCCTCTCAAATCGCTCCCCTCGCATCCCACTGCTCCTGCCTCCCTTTGCATTTCACAATCTGCTGTGTCGAAAAGCCCGAACGCCGAAGCTCTTTTTCACTGCTTATCTGCTTGCACTTTTTGCCGTTGAAGAGTGATACAACTGATGCGAATGTGCGAGACAGTAACGTCGGTTTGGGCTGGGGGCGCGGGGGGAGATCGCTTGGGAAGAGTGAGGGTGGTGCCATTGTTGGGTGTTGGTAGGGATCAGATAGGCGGGTTGAGGTTGAGGCTGAAACCGGGGGAGGGGGTTGAGTGGAGTTTTGTAGAAGGTCGAGTGAGAAGGGTAGGTAGGTTGAATTTGATAGGGACTGAAGGGAGTACGTAGACAGAACTTATTTGTTCACACGATAGCCAGGGAAGGGTGGTATATAAACTGCATCAGTATAATCTGGAGTCATCGTATTCATCATTAAACGAGCACTATCTACCGAAGTCTTCTCCAGGCGGTCACGCGGGCCTCTCTTTTCAACGGGTTGCCGTCTTAATGACCGTAATAATCCTCCCGATCTTAACAAATCCCTTATACTCCATGCCACCACCCCCATACAAGCCCGCCTATCCATCCCTCACTCGACCGCCTGCTTCTTCTCCTCCACATCCCTCACCATGGCATAAACCAGAAACCCAATCCCCATACAAAGTATCCACCCGCTCGTCAACAATAGCCAAAACTTGAGTCTCCGCATACTATCTGCTTGTGCCTGCCGCATCATGCTCGCCGGCAGGGCCACAGTGTTCCTGAGGCCACCCATCTCGATATCCGGTGTCCGGAGCGTATGCGCGTTCGACGCATCTCCGTCGGAGCGAGGCGGAGGCGCAGACGCAGACAGTGAGGCGCGGTTGAAAAAGCGCTTCATGGGGAACTGCTTGGATGCGAGACGGGGCGGGAGCTTGGTAGGGAAGACGGAGGAGACGACTTCTGGGAAAGGGCGTGGGAAGGGTGTGAAGTCCATGTTTAGGTCTTGCGGACGCTGGGATGGGGTTGGGGTAGGGGCAGAAGGAGCACGTGGAGCGGTGCTCCAGGGGTTTGCTTCTGCGCTGGTGTTGAAGGGCAGCGGGGCCATGCTTGCGGGCAGTGAGGCGATGATGTGGTCTGCGATGTCCTCTGTGTTGAATGTGGTTGTGTGGTTGCCCTGGTGCGCTTGGGGTGAGGGATTTGTAGTCGCTTGTGGTGAATTGATAGTGCCAATTGAGATGATCTGGCCTGTCATCGCGTCGTCTGGCTGGAGTTGCATAGTAGGCAAGATCCGAGGTGGAGACGTTGTGAGTGTTGGCGTCGAGTTTGTGTTGGCAGCCGTGGTATTTGGAGTTCAGTCAGGAGACACAGTACTAGAGAGAGTTAAGATTGTTGTTTGATCGAGGAATAGTGTAGGCAGGGTGGTAGATATACGCTCGAGGAAATGTAGAAATGTAGAGCCCCTCTGGAACTAACCATGGGTAGGGTTTCACTTTCACCGCGAATCGTCACAGGACAGATTACTAGCGTGTTTGCTCACGGTGAGCGATACAGACCTTTTCGCGAAACCTGAACTCGAGTGGAGTGAATTCTCGCGTGCCTCCGCTGTACCGTAGGTGAGTAGTGGGTGCAGCCATTCACAGCCACCGCATTCCTATGAGTGCCACACTAACACCTACATCTTTCCAGCACTGCCATTTTCATTTGTCGAAGTCCATCGAGTTCCTTTCTCGCCGGCTACGCAAGTACCACATAACTGCTACCAATTCCACGTCACGAATGGCAGTCACCAGTAGCTTTTTCCCAGCCGTCCTAGCAAAGCCCAGACCCGCACTTGATCGCTCGGAATATTGTTACTGCGCCTCTATCCAATTGCCACAAGCAAATAGGCCGTCAAAAAACGCGGACGCGACTCGAGCAAGGCATCAACTCGACACCAGTCCATCGTACGGTCTGTCTAGGTTAGATGACGAGTTGTGAAAGAGAAAGAACTTGAAGCAACTACAGTCAAGGGAAGTCTTGCTCTCCCGCTCGTTACCGGAAGAAGCTGCTTTCTCGCTTCATACCATACCACATATATAGGTTGAGCGTCTGCTGGTGAGAATGTGCTCGCCGGCGCACGTGACGCTTACGTCATGTCTCCTAGACAGAACGAGTGTTTTCGTCTGCTCCCTCGTGGTGTTGTGTGGTGGGCTTGAACAAGATACGCGATGGATCATATTTTGGAAGTAAAAAGACCTCTTGACAAGGCAGGGTGATGAAGAAGTATCCTGTTCAGGCATAATGAACTCCGTTGGAAAACCGTTTTTCAAGCCTCACAGTGCAGCTGCAGTGTCAAATTATCCCGCATCCTGGCTCCGCGCGCCGCTCCCAAGGGGGATGTCGGGATATACGATAGAAGATATCTGAGGCGAATAGACGCGACCAGCTTCGGGAGAGCGAGGTAAACAAGACATGTCAGAGGAGTGAGACGCATACCAATGGCTCGATCTTCGTTCAAAGCTAGACTGTTAAATCCGCGCTGCTCCTCTTTCCGCCGCAACGCGCAGCCAGGGCATGGGACCAACAAAAGATCTAAGCGTGTGAAGTTTCCGAGTCTGTGTTTTCGGTCAAAGTTTGGCAGCTTACCTTGCGGTCGTGAAATCGGCTGTAAGCGCTCCTGCTGACGATATCTTACTGTGTAGCCAAAAGGCTATTCTGTCCCGTTACGGACATTTGATATGCTGAGATGCTTGGAACGCGTGTACAAGGGTTTCGCTATAGGACATTCACTGTTTTCTCTCGCTGCGATATGGATAAAGCGTGCTATGCTTTGTCGAACTTGAAACCAACAATGAATTCTTTCGACGTAGGCATTGCAATAATGGGACTCGGGCAAACAAGCTGGTACTTCCGAGCGCTTCTTTCTAGCGAAAAGCATCTAAATGGTTGTTTTACGTCGTTCACTCGAGACAGCGATGCAAAAGTGCACAGTGGTGATATCAGAGGTAGTTGCGAGAACAAATGTAGCGGCATCTTTGAAACGACGCATTCGCGTCGAGACGGCTGGCGACGAGATATGAAAAGCGCCATGTTTCTTTCTCTGTTTGTTGCGCGAGACAACGAACGGAGAGGCCGATGTTGGGCATGACGATGCATGCAGCCTTATTGTTTGCCAAAGAGTTGCCCGCTGCGGGTTGTCGATAGTCGGCTCGGCTACTGCACGCTGTCATGCGCAGATCCACCTATCGGTCCTTCCTCGTATCGGTATTCATTGGAAAACCATCGGCTGCTGACCCACACTTTTGCACGATGCGGGCCAGAGTTTCTCGAACGCCAATCATCTCCGGTAGGCTGCTCGACCGTTGCATTCTCTAGAAGATCAGGAAGAGAAGGTGGCAATGGCTGCAAGGACTCAGCGTCATTTTCGCGTGCCCAAGTGACCCTGTGCTTGTGTCGATCAGCGAACAGTTCTTTTTTGGTCCATTGCACACCACTTGGTAAATGGTCGGGTAGAAAAGAAACAGTGTACGCGATCCGCAGACTCGAACGGCCCGCGAAGAAGAAAGAATGTACGGCGCCGCCTAGTTTCAGTAAAGCATCGCGGGTGAAAGTGAATTTCGGGCAAAGCCAAATCGGTGCCGGACAACCGCGACTATTGCCCTCGTTTACGACAAATATCGCGCGACCCGTCCATGGGGAAATTTTTCATGTGTCAGTGTTTATTGGTTGGGAGGTTCAAATTCTGGATCACGTTTATTATTCTTAATTGCGGGTAGTCTCGCTGTGCGCATAGTTACCTTCGCTTGCGATTAAAGGCGTCTTGGACACTTAGCTGGGCAGCTGATTTAAGGTAAGGCTCGAGCAAATGCCCAGCTGTATACCATGTCTTGTAGACCAGTCTATCGCCCTTCGAGGGAAGGATCATCGTGGTACAAAAACCGTCGCGGGCTAGTGTATACAAAGTTTGGGAATGGGACGGCCTGCGGTGTAGGTGCCCGCAACGGCGTGGGTGTGCTGTCAGGAACAGACCAGCTCATCGTCCGCGAAGGCCCAGGGCGGCTGTTTATGACGTCAAACCCGCTTTTCTTCATCTGTTAATACAGACCTTAGCCAGGCACAGCGAAAATTCAGGATGCCGGCACCGTTAAATCCGCATGGTGTCAAATTAGAGCCTCTTTGTGGGAGGCCTGAAAGAAAAAGTAATGCCGTGCGCGACATCGGTTGGAGGCTGCCGAATTGTTCCCTAGCGAATCACACGACTTTTGCATCCTCCACTCGTTAGCGCTTCCCTCGTATCAAGCCACATAGTCACTGGTCGCATGAGCAGCATTCTAGGATGCGGCCGACTTTCCAAGAATTGCCAAACACCATTATGTTCGTAGACAGGGGGCTAGACTTGCGGGTTTACGGGTTGGGCGACTGCGCAACCAATCCTTCTGCGAGTTTCATACGAAGGCCACCCCCTGCGTAAGGAAGGTGTGGAAGAACACCTGAGGATCCCCCGACGGATAACGGATCCCTGTAATTCCTCTATCGCTTTGTGGCGCGCCGTCTGTCAGACAGTGTCAGTCGTGCGCATGATACCTGTTGGCTAGCTTGACGGGAAAGGACGAGCCTGAAAGAACCTTGTCCGCGCTACCGATATGGGTTGCGGTCGCGGTATATAGACTCGAGGCTGCCCTCACCTCCCTTGGCAGTTAGCTCATCCCATCCCATCGTCATTCGCTCTCACATACGCTCGCTTGCGTTTGCCATTCGTTACTCGACTTGATAATCGTCAGTCATCCAGTACTACGCCGTATAATACCCATAATTGCCGTTCGGTATCCGAAATTTCTTCAACACCATCAATCAACACCTCAACATGTCTCTGAAATACTTTTCCCTCGCTCTTGCAACAGTAGCGACTGCGTCGCCTTTCGAAGCCATGGCGAAGGCTACCAGCGATGAGTCCTACGAGCCGTGCAAGCCTCAGGGTGCCACAACCTCGACCCCACCTCCGGTCGGCACGGATCTCAGCTCGCTTTACACTGATATTCTGTCATCTATTAAGGGTATCTCATTTGAGAAGCGCTCTGTTCATGAACGCGCCGAGGGCTTCTCCTGCCACTCTAGCCTTGACTGTGTGAACGTGCAGAACCTCAACATCCCCATGTGCTACGACAAGTTCACTACGAACTTCCAATTCCCCGACGGATCCTACGGAACAGTTTCGGAAGGAACCTACACCTCCGGAGGCACCAACGTGAACCTGGTTAGCGGAGAGTACACCGAGGGTGGCCAGACTGCCAATATCTACTCCAACGACGAAGCCGAGAAGCCCAATACCTCGACCATGTCGATCCCTGCAGTTTTCACGGGTACCGGCGTTGGGGCCGCAATTCCCATTACCGCGCTCGGGTCGATCATCGTCTACACCACCACCATCCCCGCAGTGACCTACTCAGCACCAACTACTGTTGCTGAAACTGTCAAAGTAGCAACCGTAAGCGGAGTTGAGGTTTCCACCACAGTTCCCGCCACTACCATCACCCAAGCCACGACCGTCGCCGCACAAACTAGCGTCGTGACACAAACCAACACTGCCGCATCGAGCGAGCCGACCAGCAGTGGAGCAGCCGGCCAGGTGTCTTTCGACAGCACAAAGTCGTTTGGTATGTCGGTTGCCGGTGCTCTCCTCTACGCATTCTTGTAGGCTACTGAGCCTTGAATGAGAAGATCAGGATATATAGTTGCCGAGATGAACGTTCCGGAGCATGACTCTGGGGCCATTTGCAAGGCATTCAGAATTAGATGATACCCACTTGAGGCCTAGCATATTCATGTTGTACGTATATGGGGCAGCCCGGTGTTGACGCGCCACGTTTTTAATGAATAATACCAATTTTTTGAAACAACTCTCTCATTGTCTTTCGAGTACCGCAAGTAGAGTTTGCATCCTTTTCACCTCTAGCTCGTCAACATCCTCACCGTGCTGTGTGATAGCAGCGGAGTGAAGCCACGCTACTCCAGTCTTGCCCTTGAGCTCTTCGATGTTCGTGCATCTGACACCACCGCCGGCAATTATTGAAAGCGTCTTTCCATATTTCTTCTGTACTTTGTTCAATCGTTCAGCCCCTTCAAGTGCGTTGCGCATGCCACCGCTAGTCAATAAGCTCTTGAACCCACAATTGATCACGGTTTCCACAGACTTCTCCAGATTTTTCGTTTCGTCAATCGCGCGATGGAATGTACATGCAAGTGGAGCAGCCAACCGAACCAACTCGCGGTTGCGAGCGTCGTCTATGAGATTGTTGGGATCCAGTATGCCGAAAACGAACCCGCTGGCCAAGGATTTCAACATGCTCATCTCTTCCTTCATTTGTGTAAACTCCTCGGCGCTGTAATCAAAGTCACCTCCTCGTGGCCGGATCATAACATTGACTGGGATCGTCGTTCCATTCCGTACGTGCTGCAAGGCTGAGAGAGAAGGAGTGACCCCACCAGCAGCGTAGTCGGCACATAGTTCGATTCGATCGGCACCCGCATTTGCAGCTGCGATTGCTGACTGATGGTTGAAGCAGGCTATCTCCAGCATTGCGAAATTGGTGAAAGTGCGTGAAAATGTGGAAGAACGAAAGGTGGTGTAACGCGGGGGGCTGATGTTGATGCAAGCTAGGTACCTAGTGCTGCGAGTGGATTGGCTGACGACACGACTATTTTGGAAAGAACCACCCCACGCTGCAACATACCACCCATGCAGGCGGACGAGGCAGATGCTGCTCTAGGTGAGCTCACACACATTGCAGCTATACTTCCGCCATAAGTTGCGGGTGAAGCGGCGCCAGGCATTCTCTCAGCGTTGTTGGGCGAAATTTGTATCAACTCGTTCTTCTGCGACATGGGAGTGACAAGCGGTGCGCGACTGTCAAGGGGCGACGATATGCGGACACCGATGGGTGTTGATGGTGGTTGCGAGCGTCATCTATGAGCTTGTTAGAGTTGTGATTGCTATGGAGGTACTCTAAAATCGCCCCTTCAGAACACGCTGAACCCCACAAAATAGTGTTCGTAGGGCGGTGCAGATAGGCAGAGGAAAGCCTTGGATTGGCGGCTGAAATAGAGCTGGTGAGTTCAAAAGCTCTACCAGGTTGAGAGCAGGTGGGTTTGGAGTTGAAGCAGGCTGTGGTATCGACCGCGGTAGTACCAATAGGCGGAGGAAAGCCTAGAAATGGTGGTAGAAATAGAGCCGGCGCAGGTACCGAGTGCGAATGTGCTGTTGTTTGTTGTGTCGTCAGCTGAGGTGTATTGGGGGCTGCATTTATAGGTGTGCCACCTGGTACACTGCTAAGGGCTTTGAGAAGCCACTCCGCTCCACCAAAGGCCGGGGCAGGAGCAGCGGGTGGTGGTGGTAGTTGAGGGATTAAGGTAACCTGCACGGGCATGGGCTGCAGGTAATGGTAAAGAAAGAATAAAGGAAAGATAGCAGAAGGATGGCGAAAGGATGGCGAAAGGATAGTGGAGGGATAGTGGAGGGATAGTGGAGGGATAGTAGGAGAATGACGGAAGAATGGCCGAAAAGTAGAGGAGTATAGCACGTAATTTCGACATAGGTGATTATAATGAGTAGTTTATTGATGTAGAAAAAGTGGTTGAGTAACATCTCGGGAGGGGCTCGATTGGATCGGCACCCACGTCTTTAGCTGCGACTGCAATACAAGGCGCTCTACAAGTGCGCTTCTCCATAACTCATCTCCGTCTCAGCTGTGGGGCTGGGTACAACATAGTTCTGCAATAGGAGAGTACTGCGTTGAGATAGCTGCAAGTCAACAGCTTCAATCAATCCACCACTACATGGGAACCAAGACCTGGTTCGACTGCCAAGCACCAAGTACATTTCTATACCATCTGAAATCATTCAAGCTCATCTAGAAGAATCTAAACATTTACTCTTCCGCAGCATCAGCTTCCAGCTCATCTGGCCCCATTTCTTCCCTCGCGCCGCCAGCATCGCACTCATGGATAATCTTCTTCCATCCCAGCGGCTCGGACGCATCCTTGATATGCTCGATAGTCGGGAAGTAGTGTTCGTTCTTCTTCATGGTGGCGACCCATGGTACGTTGTCAAAGGTCATGACCTTCATGCGGAAATATTCGTTGTCCTTGATCTTCTTGATCTCGGTAAGGAAGGCCGATAGGTTGGGTGTGGGTGTGTTATTCACATGCGTGACAAAGTTTGTGGGCGCGAGCCCATACATGTATGCGGGTGAGCCACGAGCCCGCGAGGAAATGTAAACATCCGAATGAACCTTGCTGATTTGCTGACGCACAGCTTGATGAGGGCGGTGGAAGGTGGCGCCACAGAAACTGACCAGGCGGTCCGTCTCGAGGTCCTCAGTGGGGACTGTCGAGACCTTGATGGTCTTCTCTTCACGCTTGCGCACAACGACTGCGTCGAGAACCTCGTTGTTGTACATGACATCCAAATCAGGCGAGCGGGTGACGAGCTTGCCGTTGAGTGTCAGAAGAACATCACCCTCATTGAGACCATCACTGTGACCCGAGTCGACCTTTCGGACCATGAACAGTTGATGGCGCTCTGGGTCGGCGGTCTCGGTCTTCTCAATCCATTCTTCTGAAACACCCATGACGCGGGCTTGACTCATCTGAACGGTCTGGAACTCGACGTTGAGGATCCTGAGCTTGGGCGTCTTGCCGCCACGGATCTCGTTGAGTACTGGAAGGAGACTGGGTGTCGCGAGACCGAGGTGATATTCTACGTCCTTGCCGCTGTGCGATGTCCGTTCGCCGAGGTATGAAAGCCAGAGAGCCTGTACAGTGCCGTCTTCAGCAATGAGGACACCGGAACCACTATGCGAGGCCTGGTTTGTATCCACGGTGATGGCGTCGAAGTTGGTGGCGCGATACCGCGGAGTGATTGCGCTGGCGGGAATTGCAACGGTGGTGATGTCTGTAACAACCGTTTTTGCTACGACAGGTCGGAAGTTCTGGTTGATACCAAAGAATATGGTCTCTGCACCCTTCTTGATGAAATCGGTGGCGAATTTCGGTGTCTTCACAGGCGCATTGACTAGCGAGGCGTCATACTTGACAATAGCGTAGTTCTGTAATGGGTGCATAAAGACCACCTTAGCGTCTACGAAGATGCTATCGGCGATGATTAGAGAAATGTCGCAAAGGTCATATGGTAGGATTGCTCTTGAGACAAGTACAAGACCCTGTTCGGCGTCGACGACAAGACCGTAGCCTTGCTTGTTGAGCTTGGGGAAGCCGTCAAGCTTGATGGGCATGGACACGTGCACCCGTACAAAACTGCGAACGATGTCTACTGCGTCTGGGTAGTTGGAGCTCATCTGGACGAAGTTGGCACGGCGGGGGACTGGGGGCACAGATGGAATGGCATCGGCGAGTGGTTTGAAGTCCCACAAGCCTGTAGTGTCATTACGTGTTGCTACCCGAATCTTCGCATGCCAATGCCTATCGACTGCAGTAATGCTAGTGTTTGCGGTGTGCAAGTCGCGGAGGTGCTTGTACATCATGACGACTCGCTTGCGATCAGGGATCTTCTTCATGACTTCAATGAAGGTATCTAGATCTGGGGTCGGCTGGTTGTCAACTTCCTGGATCAACCATCCAGACGTGTAGCCATCCGCGAATCGGAACGAGCCAGCTGCCTCGCAAACGTATACACCTGCGCCCTTCAGCGAAATAGCGTAGAGACGAGCTTGTTGGTATGAAAGATCATGGAAAGAAGCACCTGCGACTGAAACGAACTTGTCTGGAGTGATAGCGTGAAGATCGCCAACATCTATTTCGACATCCATGTTCTCTCCTGCGCGTTGTATGGTTAAAGAGATGGTCTTGCCGACGTGTTCGTCCAGTATGGCATCGAGGCGGACAAATTGTGTAAGTAGCTCTCCGTTGACGCGTAGTAGGAGGTCGCCTTCTTCGACCTTGGTAGATGCAGGGCCTTGAGGGAGCACAACCTCGGCGACTAGCATTCCAGTCTCTTTCGGGAACTGGGTGCGGATGTCCTTCTCCAGCGCTGCCGAGAGACCTAACCGTCGACACTCATCGAATGGCTTCAGTATCCACTGAGTTTGGATGGTACCTCTAGTGACGTACTTGCCTTGACGAACAAGCTCCAGTGCGCGTAGGGGTCGGTCCAGAGGTAGGAAGTAGTCGGTCGCAGCACCATCGGCGCGTCCACCAGCCTGTAGCGCAACAGCAAACCCATCGCGGTCTACGACGGGACTGCCCGAAGATCCTCCACTTGCGGCAGCTGCTGCCTGTATGTAGTTGGTGTTGAAGTCTGAGTAACCCTCGCCGTATTCGGGTGCGTTGCGGTCCAGTCGACTGATGACACCGGACAGAATACTGAGCTTCTCTCCAGCATCGTTACCAACCACGCGGATCTCGACACCAACCTTGGCGTTGTCGGGGCGGAGCTTGAGAGCGGAGACGGGCATGTACTTGATTTTCTTGGGGTCGAAGCGTAGGATACCGAAGTCGTGGACGGGGTCGCGGTAGACGGGGTAGACGTCGCACTCCTCATGGTTATCGAAGATGCAGTAGCCGATAAAAGGGCCTGCGCCGACAACGTGCCTGTTGGTGAGGATGTAGCCCTGCTCGGCATCTACCACGAAGCCCGTTGCCTCTGAGCTGACGGCGGGATCCGTGTCAAACGAGCACGTCTGGCAAAAGTGTATCGAGACTACGCTCTTGACCACGTTCTCTATTGTCTTCTGCCATTCGACCGTGTCTTGTCCGGTGGCAGCTGTGATGTGCGCCGCTGACGGTAGCTCCTCAATGACGCTGTACTCGCTGGGCGCCTCGTCCATGGCCTCGTCGTGGCTGTGCGAGTGCGGCATGACTCCGTTGGTGGTATGCGAGTCTAACTCGGGCTTGATTTGCTTGAGCGGGCGGTCGGTCGAAGGAGAAGTTGGCGGTTGCTTGCGCTTGGTCGTGCCATTCTGGTCCATTGGCAGCGAAATGTTTGTAGACAAAGACCTCTCTATGCGTCTAGCGCAGTAAATCGCACTGGTACCAGGCAGCCTCGTGAGCGGTCGCGTTTGGAGGAGGGCGAGCGGCCGGAGCACGGGAGATAGGTTGCGTGAAGGTGTTGCGAAGAAAGTTCGTTTGCAGGCGGCGAGTGAGACTCGGCCAAGCAGCATGCCAGCCCTAGGAAAGCGCCGTAAAAGTAACGAGCAGCACAAATGTGGCTGCTATCAATTAAAAAAAGTACAACACAAGCACAAAGAGCCTCAGTTGATGGTGAGTACCGTATGCGTCTCGGTGCAAGAAGAAGGTGCCTGAAGAGCCCTGCAGCTGCATGCTTCGCGCCGCCATCCCCGGTCAAGCCTGGCCGCGCATCGCGAACCAGCGGCGTCATTCTTCCCTGCACTTCTCCACTTGACAGCCAACCCAGGAACAAACTTTAAAGGAGCCTCACTCTGCGCCTGCTGAATCATTCACTTCACACGCGGCGCTTCACGATGCACTGCATAAGCTGGAAGAAATTGGTCGGCCTGACTTGATGCATTCAGACTCAAATACCAATCTGGGTGCCTGAAAGAAGCAAAGAAAGAGCTGGTGTCAACACTTGTGACCGCCAACTGCGTCAGCATACGCCATTACATGCAAACCTGCTCGATCGCCCCCGATGCGTATTGTAATTATACTGGAGACCAAAGAGCTTCGGATCATGTGATGACAAGCCCATCTCAAAGCCTTCAGACATTATCGTCATCCTCGACCATCTCCTTCTTGACCGACTCTTTGGTAGCAGCACCCTTGCGCTTTCGGGGTGTCGCCTTCTTCTTCGGTGAGCCTTCAGCGGCAGCATCGTCGTTACCATCAGCCTCGCCCTCGGCAACCTTGTTCTTGCGCTTTCTAGGCGTCTTGGGCTTCTCGGGTGTAGCAGTGGCCTCGCCATCGGCTGCAGCAACCAGCGGCTGATTGTTCTTGATCTTCTCAATGTCGTCTTTGTGCTTCTCCTTCAGGCGAATGAGCAGCTTCTTGCACGAGATGAGAGAGCGGCCATGAGGCAGAGGCGCATTCTGTGACAAGGGTCAGTGTCGGAAGGAGCGACCTCAGAGGGAGACTTACACTAATCTTGGCATCGATCTTGCCCTCGCTCTCGCAGAGCACGACGAGGTATGCAATCTGTCTTGGTCAGCCAGGATAAGCACGAGTGCGCTTGGGGTACTCACCTTCTCGCCCTCGGACCAGGCAGCACCGCTTGAGCCCGTCTTGCCTGGTGCCTTCTCAACCTCGGGCATGTTGGCTGGTTTTGATATTGTTTGGGCAATGTAATTGCAGTAGATGGATTGCTCGCAGCATCTGTTGTTATTTAGAAGATTAGGGTAAGCTGTAAGAGGGTAGAAGCAAGATGAAGAGGTCGTGCGGGGTGGTTGGCTTCTATGGGACAAGCTAGGCTGACAACTTTCACATCATCTTCACGACGGTTTACTGGTGATCTGAGCCGGATAATATAATAGGGAAAGGGAGCGATGAAACGAAGACGCGCTTTGCAACATCATGACACTACATCCAGAGTTGTGCGCTTCACATGCGCTATTTTCAAGGTCTGGCATGCATAGTCGCGCCTTCCGTAGTGTAGTCGTACTCTCCCTCTTTGTCAATCAGTCACTTCTTCTACTGCAACACACTACTCGCCATGGCCACCAATAAGAAACCTGCGCGCTGTTTACCTCCATCATTTCTCCATCCAAAGTCTCCTCTACATCTTACACAACAAACATCCAAGAACAACACGACGAGACTCTACACTCCCATGGACCACCACCATAACCAACGCTGTAGCTGCATGAAACTCATGATGACGATACGGTACGTTTAAATTCATCACTCGCTGCTGTTCCCACCGCCTTCATAAACGCAACCTCAACACCATCCGTCTCATTCACCCTCTATGGTCGATCATCACCTACTGCCGCCAAAAGTGCGCGCCACGCCTCTACCCAGAGGCCGCGGAGAAACTATCCAGCCAATTTCCGATCCGTAACCAAGCGCCGACCAAATCACTTATCGGCTAGACTCTGGGAGTTTCGGAGAACGTGCCACAATGGGGCCAGTATGAAATCTGGGCAACTGGTAAGTCTTGCATCATCCTATCCGGCACAACCGCATGTTCCGGACGACCCAAGCTCCTCGCGGGGGCTTTGTCCTCAGACGAACATGCTTCATGCTTCCGTCTAGCCGCTGAACATACTGAATACCTTCATGCTTCTTTTTAGAATACATCCATCTAACACACGTACAGATTTTACAGGGGTGGGAAGGAGTCAGCTATGGTTTGGCATGCGCAAAAAGAAGTCCCCTCACACGCAGATCCAGCCCACCACCATACTTTCGCAGGAGCCTGGAAGTCTTCCATGTGATAGAGATTTTTTTTTACTCCATGGTTTCAAACTGGGGCAGCCTGGTGCGCTTCAATGACTTGGTGGAAAGGAACACAGGAGAGGACATTTGTTGAATAGAAATGCACATCGATTCAATCTCACAATACGGCATAAGTATGCCGTCTTTTGCAACAATATTAGATATTACATCTCATCTCAAACCACCTTTACCGCCTGCCCTGAGGACCCGAAAGAATACATCCATCCGCACACTCCGGATCCGTACTATTATACGCAATCTGGCCCACACTCGCACCGGGCTCAACACTCGGATCCCGCGGGCTCTGAAACATACGACCATCCTCCGGCGAAAGCAGCGTCTCAATAATATCACCAAACGGATTCCTAACATTTGCAATCGGCTGGCCCTTGGCCACCGGCTCATCAACACCAACCAGCGTCTCCACAAACCCGCCATACTGCGTCCACGTATCGTGGAACGTGGTGATCATGTACGTGTTGCTGAGATCGGGCTCGACGGTGGTGTTGGAAGGAGTAATCGCGAGGTCAACCATGACGCGGTGCACGTAGTCGACTACGCGGTCGATGAGGCTGTTATTCCAGACTTTGGCTTGGCCCATTTCGACGGTTAGAGAGGGGATGCCGTAGTCGACAAAGGTTGTTTCGATGGAGCCGGGCTCGCCTGGGTCGATCTTGAGGGTGTCGGGCTGTAGCAGTTTGGCGAGGCGCTCGACGTAGGGAAGGCGGAAGTCGGCGTAGCACCAGAGTGATGTGTCGCCGCCTGAACTGGGGGTGTCTGAAGTGATGGGTTAGTTTGGGTTGTTGGAATGACTTGGGTATACGGGACGTACGAAGATCTATGCCAACATCGACGTTGCTCGTGTTGGCCCAGATCTGGTTCCAGATGTTGTAAGCCAAAATATCAGGGCCGCTGCCTCCTTCCGAGGGCGCTGTGCCGGGGAAAATGCGGTTGACGTTGGTCAGAGATCCGCTGGCGCTGGCTGTGTAGTAGTTGCGCTGGCTGAGATAGATGCCCATTGGGTTGACGGTGGGTATACCAATGACTGACTGTTTTAGCTTCAAGTCCAACAACTGATCAAGATTGTCATACCAGTGCCATTGAGCGTCGCGACCTGGTCCTGAAGCGCATCAAACACGCGCTGCACAACGCGAACTGGGTTTAGCTCGTCACCGTGGATGGAACCTGAAAGCGACAGCTTCTTTCCAGTGTGCAGGCTCTCCTCGGTTCCGCGAGCGACCATGACGGGAATGTAAACGGGGTGTCCGCCATTGAGTTCGCCCGCGCGCATGTAGTATTTGGACACAGTCTGCGGTGGCACATCTGCAAGGTTGAGGCCTTGAATGACGGGAACTCCGTTCACTACGTCGCCGGTATAATTTACGGCATGCGCACTTCCGGCGAGGGCCGCGGTGGCCGCAATGGCTGAGAGAAGCTGCATTGTCGCGTCTAGGTACCTGGGCTGAGGCTGCTGCTTGCGAGCCTCGAGCAGGTACCTTACTTCTTCACTTTATAGCTCTACCATGTTGCGATAAGACTCCAGCCATCGCGGTTCTAGGACTCGGCCTAACACATCTTCTTTGTCGCAAACAGGAAGGTCGACATGGTTTTTGTCCACACAAGTGACGATGCCCAGAGCGACCTGCATGCCAAATTCTCGGCGCTCGACGAGTTGAACCGAAATTTGATGATAGGGTATAAGCACGGAACGTGAGAAAACTTGAGTCAAGACATATCTGAAGGGCAATGGGGTAAGTAGACGCCAGCATTGATCACACTTACAGGAATTGAAGTCGAGAGTGCTTTGGGGTGAGCATTTGTGGTACCGATTTAGCGGTACAGAAGCCTACGCGAGTCATGGGCTTGCGGTATCGATAAGGCACGATTCGGGCCTTCCTTTTGCATATTACCCGCTTTACCAAGCTCAAGCTCTGCTTCCCCTCACCCTTGCTGCCAGATCGACTATCTCCGACGCATGCCCAGCGCAGGGTGCGGCTATACGCCCCTTGGACTCTAGTAAAGAAAATGTTTGTCCTCGCATAGAGTTGGTTATTAACCCACTGTTAGAGTGAAGACCCCTCGCTGTTCTCATACTTGCCACTGTCTGCTCAAAGAGAAGGGAAGGTCATCGCTGGCTGGCATTCGCGTCAACAGTCGACCGCGAAATCACAACTTCACCAATGGCATTCGGTCTTAGTTTGCAATTAATTCATTATGTCCAAGTACTTTGCCTCGAGCATCAGTAGCATCGATAACAGTAATAGTACATCGCAACATCCTACCATCTCATATTGCGTATCATATCATCATTCATTCATGCTCAATGAAAGAGCGCCTTATGCCTGAGAAGGCTCCCTCTCCTCAGCAGCCGGTCCACCAACGTTACCCCTCTGACCAGTAGGCACGTCACCCAGGTTCCTCTGGTTGGCGTGTGTAGGGTCGTCCTTCAGTGTCTCAACGGCACCACCAGCCTGCTGGTCCTTGACGCCGGAGGCAAGACCAGCGAGACCCTGTGGGCCCCTGGATCCGTCGTGCAATTCCTGGGAAGTTTGGCCTTGGCCTGGGTGACCGAGACCAGTGTGGACGTCGGCGGATGTGGCGCCTTGGAGGGTGTCCGAGGCTTGGTGGTACATCTTTTGGTTGTTCAGGTCGGGGTTGGGCTGGAAGGTCTTGTCTGCGGGTGCTGAGCCAGCGGGGAGTGTCTGAGCGTTGAACTCGGGGACGGCGTCGTTACCGACGAGCTTGCCGGGTTGGTGCTGTGCGTTGTTAGTTAGGTTCGATGAAAAAGTAAAGTAGTGGAGTGAGCTGGCATCAATCGGCCGGCAAGGGCTCGATCAACTGACACTGTCATGTCTGAATAAGAAGATGGAGGGGCAACTGTACTTACACCACCTGTCATGAGGGGCTCGCTGGGAGCAATGTGTCCGGCGAACTCGCGCGAGTCGCTGACAGCCTCGGGGTTCTTGTTCTGGCTCATGTTTGCAATATGTGTTTGTAATTTGAACTTTGAAGTATAGAGAACTAGGACGTATACAGTAGAGTTGTAAGGTAATTGAAATGTTGTCGTGTGCTCTGTGTAATGGAAAGTCTTTATGGTGGGATTTCCCTACATGTATATGAAGGCGTCACCACTTTGACATCAGGTCGACGTCATGTCGGGCCCACAACTAATTCGGGCATCCAAAGCGCAGACGGCTCTGCTGGACTGAGCGGGTACCTGACGTCGGTTCTATGAGCCGGTACGGTTCAAAAGGCTGCATTTTGGAGGGG